>JAODAL010052512.1:0-25925 GCA_025379985.1 Phyllomedusa bahiana
CAACACAAGTAATGATCATTTTGCGCCCTCCATAACGCAAAGCACCCAACGAGCACATTACATACATAGTAATGATACATTTGCCTCCAAAACCCAAAACCTACGAGCGGGCCCTTTCATCATAGTAATGATACAATTGCGCCTCCAAACGCAATCACCTAACGAGGGACATTACATACACTAGTAATGATTACATAATGCTCCTCCATAACGCAATGCACCTACGAGGCACATTACATACACTAGTAATGATACATTATGCGCCTCCATAACGCAATGCACCTAACGAGGCGCATTACATACACTAGTAATGATACACTGTGCGCCTCCATAACGCAATGCACCTAACGAGGCACATTACATACAATAGTAATGATACATTATGCGCCTCCATAACGCAATGCACCTAACGAGGCACATTACATACACTAGTAATGATACATTATGCGCCTCCATAACGCAATGAACCTAACGAGGCACATTACATACACTAGTAATGATACAATGTGCCCCTCCAAAACGCAATGCACCAACGATGCACATACATACATTCAGTAATCGAAACAATATGCACCTCCATAACGCAATGCACCTAACGAGGCTCATTACATACACTAGTAATGATACATTATGCGCCTCCATAACGCAATGCACCTAACGAGGCACATTACATACACTAGTAATGATACACTGTGCCCCTCCATAACGCAATGCACCTAACGAGGCACATTACATACATTAGTAATGATACATTATGCGCCTCCATAACGCAATGCACCTAACGAGGCACATTACATACAACTAGTAATGATACACTAATGTCGCCTCAAAACGCAATACACCTAACGAGGCACTTACATACAACTATAATGATACACTGTGCCCCTCCATAACGCAATGCACCTAACGAGGCACATTACATACATTAGTAATGATACATTATGCGCCTCCATAACGCAATGAACCTAACGAGGCGCATTACATACACTAGATAATATGCACTGTGCCCATCCATAACGCAATGCAACCCTAACGAGGACACATTACATCACATTAGATAATGAAACATAAACACCTCCATAACGCAATGCACCAAACGAGGCACATTACATACACTAGTAATGATACATTATGCGCCTCCATAACGCAATGCACCTAACGAGGCGCATTACATACATTAGTAATGATACATTATGCGCCTCCATAACGCAATGCACCTAACGAGGCACATTACATACACTAGTAATGATACATTATGCGCCTCCATAACGCAATGAACCTAACGAGGCGCATTACATACACTAGTAATGATACATTATGCGCCTCCATAACGCAATGCACCTAACGAGGCACATTACATACATTAGTAATGATACATTATGCGCCTCCATAACGCAATGCACCTAACGCGCACATTAACATACACTAGTAATGAAACATTATGCACCTCCATAACGCAAATGCTCCTACCGAGGCACATTACATACATTTTAATGATACAATATGCTCCTCAAAACGCAAAGCGAACCTAACGAGGCACAAACATACACTAGTAATCGAACATATGGCGCCTCCATAACGCAATGAACCTAACGAGGCTCATTACATAAACTAGTAATGATACATTATGCGCCTCCATAACGCAATGTCACCTAACCGAGGCGCCAATACACACTCTAGTAAATGATACATAAGTGCCGCCATAACGCAAATGCAACCTAACGAGGCACATTACATACACTAGTAATGATACATTATGCGCCTCCATAACGCAATGCACCTAACGAGGCACATTACATACATTAGTAATGATACATTATGCGCCTCCATAACGCAATGCACCTAACGAGGCACATTACATACACTAGTAATGATACACTGTGCGCCTCCATAACGCAATGAACCTAACGAGGCACATTACATACACTAGTAATGATACATTATGCGCCTCCATAACGCAATGCACCTAACGAGGCGCATTACATACACTAGTAATGATACATTATGCGCCTCCATAACGCAATGCACCTAACGAGGCGCATTACATACACTAGTAATGATACACTGTGCGCCTCCATAACGCAATGCACCTAACGAGGCACATTACATACACTAGTAATGATACACTGTGCGCCTCCATAACGCAATGAACCTAACGAGGCGCATTCCATACACTAGTAATGATACACTGTGCGCCTCCATAACGCAATGCACCTAACGAGGCACATTACATACACTAGTAATGATACACTGTGCGCCTCCATAACGCAATGAACCTAACGAGGCACATTACATACATTAGTAATGATACATTATGCGCCTCCATAACGCAATGCACCTAACGAGGCACATTACATACACTAGTAATGATACATTATGCGCCTCCATAACGCAATGACCTAACGAGGCACATTACATACACTAGTAATGATACAACTTGAGCCCTCCATAACCAATGACCTAACGAGGCACATTACAAACATTAGTAAAGAAACATTATGCGCCTCCATAACGCAATTGCACCTAAACGAGCACATTACATACACTAGTTAATGATACATTAAGCGCCCCGATAACTCAATGACCTAAACGAGGCGCATTACATACACATGTAATGATACATTATGGCGCCTCCATAACGCAAAGCACCTAACGAAGCGCATTAACACAAACACAAGTATATGATACACTGTGCGCTCCATAACGCAATGCACTTTTTTAGCTAACGAGGCACATACATACACTAGTAATGATACAACTGTGCCCCACCATAACGCAATGCACCAAACGAGCACATACACTACATAAGTAATGATACAAATATGCGCCGTCCAAAACGGCAATGATACCTTACGCAGCACATTACATACACTAGTAATGATACATTATGCGCCTCCATAACGCAAAGAACCTAACGAGGCGCATTACATACACTAGTAATGATACATTTATCCCTCCATAAACGCAATGCCACCTAAAGAGGCACATTACATACACTAAGTAATGATACATTAAGCGCCCTCCAAAACGCAATGCACCTACGAGGCACATTTACATCCAATAGTATTGATACAATATGATCGCCTCCATAACGCAATGGCACCCTAACGAGGCACATTACATAAAACTATAGTAATTGATGCATTTTGCGTCTCATAATGCAATGCACCAAACGAGGCGCATACATGCCCTAAGTACAGAATACACTGTGCCCACCAATAACGCAATGAACCTAACGAGGCACATTACATAAACTAGTAATGATACATTATGCGTCTCCATAATGCAATGCACCTAACGAGGCGCATTACATGCACTAGTAATGATACACTGTGCGCCTCCATAACGCAATGCACCTAACGAAGCACATTACATACCTAGCTAATATACACTGTGCGCCTCCAAAACGCATGAACCTAACGAGGCTCATTACATACATTATTAATGATAAATTATGCTCCTCCATAACGCAATGCACCTAACGAGGCGCATTACATACACTAGTAATGATACATTATGCGTCTCCATAATGCAATGCACCTAACGAGGCGCATTACATACACTAGTAATGATACACTGTGCGCCTCCATAACGCAATGCACCTAACGAGGCACATTACATACACTAGTAATGATGCATTATGCGCCTCCATAACGCAATGCACCTAACAAGCGATCACACACCGTAGTAATTGATACACTGTGCGCCTCCATAACGCAATGCACCTAACGAGGCACATTACATACACTAGTAATGATACACTGTGCGCCTCCATAACGCAATGAACCTAACGAGGCACATTACATACTTATTAATGATTACATTTTTTTTTAAGCGCCTCCATAACGCAATGTACCTGACGAGGCACATTACATACACTAGTAATGATACATTATGCGCCTCCATAACGCAAAGAACCTAACGAGGCGCATTACATACACTAGTAATGATACATTATGCGCCTCCATAACGCAATGCACCAAACGAGCACATTAACATACACAAGTAATGTTGACATTATGGCGCCTCCGAACACGCCATGCAACCTAAACAGGCACAATACAAACACAAGTAATGTATTACATAAAATGGGCGCCTCCATAACGCAATGCACCTAACGAGGCGCATTACATACATTAGTAATGATACATTATGCTCCACCAACACGCCATGGCAACCTAACGAGCACAATACAAACACTAAGTAATGATAACACAGTGCGCCTCCATAATCGCAATGAACCTAACGAGTCGCATACATACATAAGAAAAGATACATTAAGCGCACCAAAACGCAATGCACCAAACAGGCCATTAATAGCACAAGTAATATACACAGAGCGCACTCCATAACGCAATAGCCCCTAGCGAGGCGCATTACATACACTTAAAGATACACTGTAGCGCCTCCATAACGCAATGACCAAACGAGCGCATTACATACACTAGTAATGAAACAATAATGCGTCTCCAAATGCAAGCACCTAACTAGGACGCAATACATAACTCGTAATGATACACTGTGCGCCTCCATAACGCAATGCACCTAACGAGGCACATTACATACATTAGTATTGATACATTATGCGCCTCCATAACCCAATGCCACCAACTAGGTGCGCATTACAACATTAAGTAATGATACATTATCGCCTCCATAACGCAATGCACCTAACTCGCCATTACATATCATTAGTTAATGATAGACATTATGCGCCTCCATAACGCAATGCACCTAACGAGGCGCATTACATACATTAGTAATGATACATTATGCGCCTCCATAATGCAATGCACCTAACGAGGCGCATTACATACACTAGTAATGATACACTGTGCGCCTCCATAACGCAATGCACCTAACGAGGCACATTACATACACTAGTAATGATACACTGTGCGCCTCCATAATGCAATGCACCTAGCGAGCGCCCCCCATTCCATATCACTATAATCTATACACTGTGCGACTCCATAACGCAATGAACCTAACAGTCGCATTACATACATTAGTACTGATACATAATGGCCTCCAAAACGCAATGCACCTAACGGAGGCGCAATAACATACATTAGTAATGATACATAATGCGCCTCCATAATGGCAATGCAACCTAACTAGCGCGCATTACATACACTAATTACTGGATACACGTGCCCTCCATAACGCAAATGCCCTAAACTGGCAACATTACATACACTATGTAATGATACACTGTGCGCCTCCATAAATGCAATGCACCAAGCGAGGGCATTCCAACACTAGTAATGATACACTTGCGCCTACAATAACCGTCAATGAACCTAACGAGGCGCATACATACACTAAGTAATGATTAGTGTTGAGGCGATTGCGTTTGGCTAACGAATCGATCGATAGTCGATATCGCCTCTATCGGATAAGTTTTTCGATAGTGACATCGATTATGCGCGATGACCTTAAAGTCTAATGGATAGCAACAACTCCTCATAATTACACCCAAACAAGGCTGGAGAAGCTGAAATAACATCCACAACAGTCAAATGATACGTGCTAACATCTTAGGCAACAGCACTTAGTTAATAAAAGTCACAGAAAAAAATCACAGACCATTTACTATACCCAGACTATGTACAACATGCCTGACCTTAAACCCTCCAACACCCACAAATTAAAAAGTGACAGAAGGCAGTATGATTTTGAAACCCAACAAGTTTACTTGAACTGAAATAGAATATCCTGTCCTGGAACGCAGCATGAGCCCAAACCTGCATGACCTCCCACATTTAAAAGTGCCGGAATAAGAGTACTTTCAACCACCATTTTCAGTTTCACTGGACATTGACTATACCTGTCCTGGCCACAGCATGAGCCCCAAACCTCATACCCCCACATTTAAAAAGTGCCGAAAAAGGCGTCTTTCATCCACCATTTTTAGTTTCACAGGACATTGAACAAAACCTGTCCTGGGCCACAGCATAACCCAGGGCCGAGTTACAGTGGGAGCGGTGAAAGCCCAGCTGGCGTCCGTCATCTATTAACACGAGGATAAAATTCCTGATGACGCAGCAACGAAACTGTCGTGCTGAGCAGAGTGCGGAAGCGAAGTGAAGAACTCCAGCCATCCTCTGTACACATCAAGACCAGTGTAGCGCTTGCCCCCTACCGTATGATGTGGACCAATTGAGCTTCACCTTGACTGGAAATATTGGTGGTTAACGCTCCTGATACAAACCCAGTGCCCTTTAACTAGGCATTCTTTTTCTACATTTACTCAACGTGCAGGAGGAAATTGACTCTGTACTTGTTCTCAGTCCGTGCTCCATAACTCCATGTCCTCGAATAACACCCACATCTGGTCAAGTTTTCCTGTACCATCTTGTACTATACAGAGAGAATTTTTTTAACAGCTATTTTTTTGTACATGCAAGTTTTTAGTACTTAATTCTAGAAAACAATTTTTTAAAATAGGATGGCATCCCCCCATGTTCTTTGGTTTCTCATTTTTTCATTTATTAAATGGGGTTGTCTCAATACAGGGATTGATAGCTATGATAAAGATCTGTAAAACCAAGTCCTTTTGCCAATATGTGTCCATTAACAGTGTCCAACTATATCTGTTTCTGACAGCACCATCACCATGAGCCACTCTTGACAATTGTGAAGAACAAATGTCTGTTTAGAAACAACATATTTTAGAATAATGTAGGACCTGTAGTATAGCTTGCATGACACAGCAAAATGCCCCAAAAATTCAAAGCAAGACCCTTGAGCCCACTTTGGTCAATTGTGAAGAACAAATGTCTGTTAGAAACAACATTTTTTTTATAATCAGCACCTGTAGTATTTCTGCCTTTCAAGCAGCATGACCCAAAAAATTATAAAAATGACTTCTCAGCCACGTTAAAAATTGTGAGGGAGAATGCACTTAGAAGCCACATTACTGGTTACAAAGTACCATGAATATATTGCTGTATCACAACAGCTACATTACCCCAAAAATTATAAATATCGACTTCTCAGGACACTATTAAAATTGTGAGGAAGAAAAGCCCACTTAGAAACCACATTATACTGTTCCAAAGGACCATAATTATAGCTGTAAGTCACAGCAACAAGACCCCAAAAAATATAAAAAATGAACTACTCACACTATTAAAAATAGTGTGTAGAAAGCCACATAGAATCACATTTCTGTTCCAAATGACCATGATTATTGCTGTAATCTCACAGCAACATGACCTCAAACCATTGAACAATGCGAAAACTACTAAGATAAAGTGAGTAAATGGAATACGGTGTTGTCATGAAACCTTGCTGTCGTTTTACAGTCCTCCTCACATCAAAAACCACAAAATGAACTGTTTGGGAAAAGAGAATAAAAATTGCAGTAAGAAATGATCATTTTTAAAAAAATTTTTTCAAGAGGACAATTTCTGTATGAAAAGGAATGTGAAGTATACTGGCAACTATAGACCTCGGCAATGGGGCCACAACAACACAGAGATCCATGCCTGATTCATCTTGATGAAAGTCAAACCGTATCCACATTTATCTGTGGACAGCGGATGCGTTTGTCTGTAAGACTCCTCCAGCTTGCTGAAGGTCCTCACAGATATGACGCTGGCTCTGGGAGGACAACACCTCTATGGGGCGTGACAGCCAGCTCGGGCCAATCGCCAGTTTGGATACCAGAAGTCTATTGGGCATTCCGAACACAAGCAAAAACATCGGTGTTGGAGACGAGATAGTCGTAGCACCATGATGCTAAAGCTGGTCTCTGTGTGTTGGATGTGTTCCCCTGCATAGCAGGCGTCGGTGATTTGTTAAACAAAGATAGCCAGATTCACCCATAGCTTCTGCCACCTGCCTGCTGCTGCCGCTACGCCTACTTGGCACTCTACAGCTGTCACGTCCGTTTTTTGATGTAGTTCACCGTATCATTTGGGGAACGAAGCAACGCAACAGATGTCCTCCAGATGATCAATCAAGCAAGGTCTCCATTTCCTGCATTTTAACTCTCTAAATGGGTGGGTGGACGGAAAGTGCTGATTTGTGTTTGGTACCGGGATCCAGGAGGGAGGCCACCCTGTAACTGTTGTTCATTTTGGATGGCCTTAATGCAAGGATCATGTGGAAGGAATGGAGCATCCAAGCACACCTGTGAGAGAAAAGCCTGATTTCCCAAGCCTCTGGGTCGAGGGGCACTAGCCAAACCTGATCTTCCTCATCTTCCTCTCCGCCTCAAATTCGCGCCAACCTCTTTCCAAGGCAGGGACGTCGGTAAACATCGGTGTTCTAGACTACCTTCCTCCTCCTCCTCCTTCTCGCGCTGCCTCCGCACGCTTTCAACACAGCCAGACTTGCTGAGGATATGCAACCCAGAGAGCATGATGCGCCACCTTGCACTAGCTCTGGACCCCAACCACAGCCTTAATGAATTTGCAGAATGTAAGTAATAGTTTGGAAACTCCGTTATAAAAAGACAGAGCAACATCACAGCCTATTCTCAAATCCCTCTAAAACAAAACAAAATTGCTGGATTCAAATTTAACTGCAAGGTGTCATCAACAAAACTGGACTGGGCAAAAGTCCAAAAAACACTATCTTGTTTATGTTTTGGCATAATAAACGTTATTTTTTGCGACCTTTCAATTCACGCTGTGGTGAATAAGAATTGCTGTTTTAAGATTTATTAGAAGCACGCGTCAATGAACAGTGATGGTGCCGCAAAAGTCAAAAAACACGTAACTGTTATGTTTTGATATAATAAAACGGTTAAAATTTTGCACCTTTCAATTCCCCTGTGGTGAATAAAGAATTAGCTGTTTTAAAGATTTACGTAGATGCTGCTTCAATGAACAGTGCTGGGTGCGCAAAAAGTCAAAAAACACGTAACTGTTAATGTTTTTTGATATAATCAACGGTAATTTTTTGCACCTTTCAATTCACCTGTGGTGAAAATAAATTGCTGTTTTACAGTTTTACTAGATGCAGCGTCAATGAACAGGCAGGGTGCGCAAAAGTCCAATAAAACAGTAACTGTGATGTATTTCGTACGATAACACGTATTTTTGGAAACAAACAACACCTGTGCCAGACTACAAGATTGCTTTGGTTTGTAATTTAGAGTGAAGGTGGATCTATCAACCAGTCACAGTGTTAATGGTAAAATTGAACAACCATCTGAAATGTATACTGATAATAAAAGTGGAGTTTTGCAGCAACAAAGAAACCTGCAGTAACTAGAATGAGTTTATTCCAAAATAAGATTTATTATTTTCAAGCAAGCCCAACAATCCAGGAAATATTACAATAGCAAACTGTAAATTAATAAGAAATACCACTACAATGACCTTAACACTAGGACTTGGTGAACTTTATCCAGTGTTCTTTATATATAAGCTTGTCTTGTTCGCCCGCGACCCCCCCCCGCTCCCAACCAGACGAGAAATTTACGAGCGGTAGATGCTGCTTTAAAATTCTCTAGCTTAACTACATAAAATCTCAAAACTCATCTAACTAAATGGAAGGAACAACCCAAATAAGTAGAGGTTTTCTCTGTGCAGAAATAGACTAATTTCGCTGAGCTGTTTGGCCACAGGCAGAACGCAGGTCCTATCCCCTATGAGACGCTGAGAGACACAGAGGCCTGAAACAGGAAACGCTTGTTCTATGTAAAACCGAGTCAATGTGATTATTTCCAGCCAATTCGCAACCATACACATCCCAGTCATGACGTCGCACACACACCTCACCCTGCTCTATTCTGTAATCTTGATTTGCTGGCCAGGCAAATTACATGAATCGCGCGAAAAATGCGCGATCTAAATAGAAGATAGCTCAGATTTTAACCTAATTATCGCATGATCTGGAAATTTCCGATCACCATAAAAACTTGCCGATTTCAACTTTGTCGATAAAAACATTCGCTCAAACACTATAATTGATACATAATGAGCTCCATAACGCAATGCACCAAACGAGGCACATTACAATACATTAGTAATCATACAATATGCGCCTCCATAACGCAATGCACCTAACGGGGCACATTACATACACTAGTAATGAATACACTTATGCGCCTCCATAACGCAATGCACCTAACGAGGCGCATTACATGCACTAGCAATAATTCGCTATGCCTTTTAAGTTTACTATTCAAGGTACACCAGACGCCAGATTTTTTAAAGGATCATACTTTCAGGCGCACTTTACGCTGGTTAAATGTGCCTAAAAACTGCCAATGCAACGTTTCCTGGCCTATATAAAGTCAGCCAGTCAGATGACTTGACATGGTTGCTACTCTGTACTCTAGAGGAAACCAGTGTTATCTGCACAACTCTGCTTTGCTAAAGGGTGATAGTGGGAGAAAGAAAGTGCTCAGACAAGCAGGAGTTTTATTTGTTTTTGCTTCTCTTGTACCTATTTCTGCTGCACCTGTATGATTTTGCTCAATAAAATATGGTCCATATTTTGACTAAACACTGTCTGTGTGGACTGCCTGATGGACTTTGCTATAATTCCAGAGCTGTAATTGCTCTCAATATATATAGGTATATATCATAGATGCCAACTCTCCCGCTTTTGGTGGGACTTTCCCGCCAATGGGGGTCATGTCCCGCCCCCCCCCTGACTCCCGGCGAGTCAGCGAAATCTCCCGCCAAAATTAAAGCTCCGGCGTCACTACAGGGGCGGTGGCCAATGCGGGATATAAAAGTTAAGACAGACAGCGCCTTTCTACGTGGGCCTGTCCTCAGCAGGCACTGTATCATGCAGCAGCAGGTCATCGTGACAGAGCCCGTACTATCCCAACACTGAACCTGCGCCTGTAGAGCCAGCAGTGTGCTCATATTGCCGCCGCCGACCCCTAGCTGTCTCGTTGTCAGGAGCAGGGTGGGTCCTTCACTATGGTAACACAAGAAGATGCTGGGTGCTGTGTGAGCCCCAAAATCATACATAGAGCCCCGCATATTTCATCAATCTGACTTGGCTCTGTTCACATGTAGGACTGCAAATCAGTTGTGTGTTTCAACCGTGAGGATGACAGTTTGATTTCAGACGCAATGTGCTGTGGGGGTGCAGCAGATTAACCCTTCTGTCAGTCATTGGGTCTAATCCTGCCAAACTCCACACCAAAATCTTCCGTTGCATGTGAACAGGGTCGTGGGGACTCCAATCACATTGGACTCAACAAAGACTTTAGGGTGGGATCTGCACTGAAATACAGATTGTATTGGGGCCACAGTTTAGTAAAGGGGTTGTGTTGTTATTTTTTTAATTTTTTTTTATTAAGATACTGCTGCCTTATTAAAATACAAACACATACCATACATAGATATACTGGATATTTGCTTTAACTGGCTACAAGGGGGCATCTGCCTGGCTACAAGGGGGCATCTGCCGGGGCATCTGCCTGGCTATAATGAGCACTACCTGAGTAGTGGGGGCAACAACCTGGTTTTCTTCCAGAGCCGTTATGCAGTTAGGTGGAGTGGGTGTGGCTTTTTCTAAGGGGTGTGGCTCACCAACAAGATGGGCATGGCCATGTACATTTTTTGCCCTTAAGATCCCCTGCTTTCCCACTTTCAAAAGTTGGCAAGTATGGTACATATATGGTATATACAGTATATATATATATGTCTAAATATGGGCATAACTAGGGAAGGCTGGGCCCCATAACAAACTTTTGAATGCCATCCTTCACTAACATTTATCAGTACCTCTAAACAATAATAACTAAATAGTAATAGAGAGACATACTCTCTGAGTTATTCATTTCCCTTTTTTTTCCACATGATCCAGACCACCATGATGACTTTTCCTAGCCACAACTTGTCCCTGCAGAATTTGCTCTGAAAAATGTCTTACGATCCTCATTTTTCTAGCACCTCCCTTCTTGTTCCTCAGATCTGTGCAAACTCACTATTGAGTGATAAGTGGAGTTGAGTAGGAAAGGGGAAAGTTATGGAGTGATGGGGGGGAGGGCAGTTGTATTTTGTGTTGACATTAGACAGCATAACATAATGGTGAGGGCGGAAGAGCAGGAGAGCAGGTACAGGCCATAGATTAGAGGCACAGTCTAATAGAGGCTTGATGGGGAACAGAAGACCAACCCCCTGGAAATAGTGCTATGGCTATGGCCTGTACCCGCAGAACCGTATTGTGTGGCCTGAACTCTCTCCCTTGCACCCCAGAAGATCAGCCACAAGTGTAACCTTCAGGGGATGGAGTTTAGTACTTTCATGCTTTTTGTAGTGTTTGTGTTTTTTTTTTTTTTACAGCTTTCCCATTGGACTTTGATTTACTTATTGGATTACATTGGACCAGTACTGAATCCATTTCTTTACAAAAATGGCCAACGAGGGATGATGTCATGGGGTGTTTATTCAAGTAAAGTGCTTTTGTCTTGTGCCAGTGTGTTTCTTTCACTATTTTATTTCAGTGTTAGTAATGGTGGTGTCTGATAGACACCTTTCCATTACTATTGGTGTTTTTGTCCCCTCAAGGTTGATGCTAACCCCCTCTTGCTATTACTGTGGTACCCAAAGTACCATGGGTAGTGGGAAGAGCCGGTTAACCATCAGAAACAAGGTCTGTTAGTTAGTGCTCAGCTTAGGATGAGGATAAGGGATAGGATCAGTGCTAAAGAAAAATTTGGATTTGGTTGAATTTTTGTTGGATCTATGTATTTAATGAAATCATCAATGAGAGTTGTTGTTGGGGAGCATTTATTTAGATGAAATTATGTTTTGGTGCATCGTTTTTTTCAAGTGTACTTTGGGTGTCTGACAGACACCTCTCCATTACTAGCACTGGGGCTCCATATCCAGTGGTGTTTTTTGCAACTTAAGGCCATACTTACCAACCCTCCCAGGTTGGACGGGACACTCCCGCAAATGGGGGCCATCTCCTGCCCCCCCGGATGGGTTGTTTAACCTCCCGCAGCTGAGCAGCTGCTGGAGGATCTACAGTATAAGCGACATCAGGGCAGCGTCAAGAGAAGCCACTGTCCACTGCCGCTGCTGGTAATGCTCTGGTAGCTTCCTGCATAGGAATCTACGAGAGCCCTGGGCCCTGGAGAGTACTGCTGGGAAGGGGGCAGGGCTTAGCAGGAGCCATGAGACTCCCTAGCAGAGCAGTGTGAAGAGCCTGGATGCCGGCAGCAGGACAGGTGAGTGCACAACTGGGTGTGTGTGTGGGGGTGTATGTTTGAGTGTGTGTGAGGGGATGGGAGTGTGTGTTTGAGTGTGCGGGGGGGGGTAGGTGTATGTATTTCAGTGTGCAGGTGAGGGGTGTGTGTGTTTGAGTGTGGGAGGAGGGGTGTGCGTATTTTAGTGGGTGTGTGTTTGATTCTGTGGGGGAGGGTTGTATGTGATTGAATGTGCAAGGGGGTAGGAGTTGCTCACTTATCTTCTGCCCTTGCTCCTGTCTCCTGCTCCTTGTGTTCTGTCTCAGGCAGTCTCAGGGGCAAGAAACAGGCCACAAGGTTGCCCTCTGCTTGCCCTCTGCTTCCTGTCTCCTGCCCCCTGCAGTCTGTCTTTGGCAGCTGCAGAGGGCTGGATACAGACCGCAGGGGGCAGGAGTTGGCTACTTGTCTCCTGTCCCTTGCTCCTGTCTCCCACCCCCTGTGATCTGTCTTTGGCGGCTGCAGGGGGCACGAGACAGGCTGCCGGGTACAGACTCTGAAAATTATAGCCTATTCAGCGTCCAGGAAAGCTGACACTGCATCCCCCAAAGGTAGCACTTAGTATTCTTGTCCAGGAATGCTGGGTGTTACCTGTGGGCGATGGGTGTCACCCAGCTTTCCTGGATGCTGAATAGGTTATCCAGCCTATATGTATGAGTGTAATGTTTGTTTACAGGTTCCCATTTGGACTATTCGATGAAATACGTCAGATTAACCTTGGATCTATTTTATTTCAAATCAAATGGTGAACGAGGGCTGGAGTGTTTATTTAAATAAAAGTTTTTTGTGCATTTTGTATGTTTTTTTTTCATATAACTCTAGTGATAGTAGTGGGGTTCCCTGCCCAGATGCCTTTTCATTACTACATTTTGGGCGTGTGTCAGTAGGGTTTTTCTTGTTGCCCAAGGCTGACGCTCCCCCTGTGTACATTACCCCATCCCCCAATCACCGGGGGTACGGGAAGAGCTGGTAACCGTCGAATCAGACCCTCTGATGTATGGTCCACTTCGGGACCTACAAGTTTAATTTTTTTTAGTATTGAGGGTTCTTCCTTTCTGATAGAAACGGGCTGCAGCGTCGGTTTTACCGGGCAGGTTATGGAACCCCACATCTTTTTTTGTCTAAAAATGTTTTTTTATTTAATGAGAATCAAAAACTGGGCATCCACTTAATGAATAAAAGGGTTGCCCATTTTAATTTTAATAAATAAATGATTTTTAAAACAAATAAAGTGGGGCCCCTCCTTTTCCATAACCACCAAGGTAAAACCCAGCACACCCATATTACAGAAGGGGAAGGTCCATTAACACGGTCCCTTCCCACTCAAAAAATACCACCCAAGCCCATCCGAGAAGCGGGACCATCATATTAAAAGGTCCCTCGGATGGTACCCAGCTTTTCCCCAGTCCCCCGGGGACATTGGGTACTGGGGAAATAGTGACAGGAAGTTAGTGCCAGCCTTAGGGTGACAAAAACTACTGCTGGCTGACACCAAGCCTTCTTTACTAAAACTGGAATTAAATAGAAAAAAAACACAAATTGCACAAACATGTTTTTATTTAAATAAACACTCCGTCACTTTAGGCCTCTTTAACCATTTTATTCAAGAAATAAATCCAAAAAGGTCTACATAACCCATGAGTCCGACAAGCCAAAAAGGAAACCTGATAAAATAAGAACAAAAAAAAACCCCTGAAAATACAAACTCTTTTCCCCTTCATCCTCTAAGATTGTGCCTTTGGGGAACTTCTGGGGGACAGGGGAACAGAGTTCAACCCGCCAATATGATTTTGGGGGGACCGGGGCACAAACCCTTTGACCAATCTCCCGACTGGGTCCTAGCCCACCAAGGGATTGAAGCGTGCTCGTACCCACTTTCCACAACCCCCAACGTTGGTTTTTGCATAAGTGCCAACACAAAATACAACCCCCCAATACCCCAAAAAACTCCACCTTTTCCCCACCATATTTGAGCGATTTTTTATCGACAAAATTAAATCGGGAAGGTTTTTATGGTATGAAATTTTCCCGATCGCGATAATTAAGGGAAAATCTGGCATATCTATTTAAAAATCGGCCCTTTTCGGCGCTTCCTTAATTTTTGGCGGCCCGCAAATGAATTACAGAAAAAGCAGGTGAGATTGGGCACGTCATGACTGGGATTTTATGTTTCATTGGCGGGAAAAAACAAAATGACCTCTTTTTACATAGAACAGCGTTTCCTGTTTCAGCCTCAGTGTCTCTCAGCTCTCATAGGGATAGGACCTGCGTTCTGCCTGTGGCCAAACAGCTCAGCGAAAATTAGTCTATATTCGCTGCACATGAGAAACCTCTACTATCTAGCTTAGTGATCCTTTCCAATTTAGTTAGATTGAGGATTGAACATATTACTGCTAGGTTAAGCTATGAGAATTTTAAGAGGCTAATTATTCTACCACTGATGAATTCACGGCAGGGTGGAAGCAGGTGGTGGGCCCACCGCAGGCGGAAATCAAAGGACAATGTCTATCTATAAAGAACACTGGTGATTAAAGATCACCAAGACTTAGTGTAGACATTGTAAGTGAATATCTTTATATTAAACAAGTTTGCTATTGGAGAAATTATTTCTCTCTATGGATATAGGGCAGCTCTGAACTTATATTGGATAAACATCATTTACTAGATAAACTGAAGGTATCCCTCTGTCTTTGTTAGCTGCAAAACTCCTTTTATTATCAGGTATACATTTCAGATGGTCGGGCTAATTTGGGGGGGTAGGGAGGCGGGGGGGGGGGGGGGGCGCATTACACCTTGTGGACTGTTTATATATGTCCCACCTTGCACTTAAATTACAAACAAGCAATCTTGTAGTCAGGCACAGGTTGTTTGTTTTGCCAAAAATACCGTGTATCGTTACGGAAAACATCACAGTTACGTGTTTTTTTTATTTTTTTTATTGACGCGCAACCACAGCACTGTTCATTGAACGCAGCATCTACGGAAATCTTAAAGCAGCAATTCTATATTCACCACAGGTTGAATTGAAAGGTGCAAAAAAATACCGTTATGAAATGATATCAAAACTAAAACAGTTACGTGTTTTTTGACTTTTTCGCACCAGCGAATGTATCATTAAACGCAGCAACTACTGTAACAATCTTAAAAGCATCAATTCAATATTCCACCACAGGTGAATTGAAAGGTGCAAAAATTAACCGTTTTATGATATCAAAACAATAACAGTTACGTGTTTTTGACTTTTGCCTACCCAGCACTGTTCATTGTTGAACGCAGCATCTACGTAATCTAAAACAGCAATCATATTCACCACAGGTGAATTGAAAGGTTAAAAAAATACCGTTTATTATATCACAAACATAACAGTTCGCTGTTTTTTGACTTTTGCGTACCCAGCACTGTTTTCATTAACGCAGCATCTAACGTAAGTCTAAAACAGCAATTCTATATTCACCACAGGTGAATTGAAAGGTGCAAAAAAATACCTGTTTATTATATCAAAACTAACAGTTACAGTTTTTGTACTTTAATGCGCACCCAGCACAGTTCACTAGACGCAGCACCTAACGTAAATCTTAAACACAGCAATTCGATAATCATCCAAACAGTTGATTGAAAGGGTGCAAAAAATTAACCGTTTTATTATATCAAAACATAACAGTTACGGTGTTTTTTGACTTTGCGCACCCAGCACTGTTCATTGAGACGCAGCAATCCTACTAAATCTTAAACAGCAATTCTATATTCTCACCACAGTGTAATTACTCTAGGTGCAAAAAATACCTTTATTATATCAAAACATAACAGTTTACGTGTTTTTTTGACTTTTGGCGGCACTCCAGCAACTGTTCATCATAGACTCAGCATCTACGTAATTCTTAAACAGCAATTCTAATTCACCACAGTGATATTGAAAGGTGCAAAAAAATACCGTTTATTATACAAAACATAACAGATACGTGTTTTTTGGACTTCTATGCCTCAGTCCAGATTTGGATGATAGACACATGTGCAGTTTAAAATTTTGAATCAGCAATTTCGTTTTGATTTAGAGGGATTTGGAGGAAAAGCTGGATTTGCCGTCTTTTAGATAAGAGACTTTCCAAAACTATTCCATACCTCTCAAATATTTATATTCTGAACATGGAGCGAAATGCAGGTGTGGTGGAGCGAGCAAAGAGTGGGTAGCACATGTAGGTAGAGTACGAAGAGAAGGTGCTCCTTTCCAGAGTGCTGTCCTGACAACACGCATGCAGCGATCGTCAGTTTCAGGACGCTTCATGCCTTGTGCATCGCTGGTCAGGGCCCTGTGAATCTAGTGATTAACGAACATCGTCGCCATCTGTCCTTCATTGTGTTAAATGCAACCAGCATCTACATATCCTTACCTCCTCGTCCTCGCAGTCAACGGCCACAAATTGTCGTTCATCAGCATCAGTCAGCATCCGTCAACATGGGAAGCAGCCCCAAATGTGAACTTCGTTTACCACCACTGTGGGATAATCCATTTTTCCTGAAGACCTTCATTGAATGACAAAATGCGTTGGGGTCAGAAGGCATGTTAAAAAAGAGATCAAGAGGCCAAAAAGATGATTTTCTCTGCTCTGAACCCCAGTTACTGATGCATCAGAGGATGTGAAGGAAGCCGTCAATCGCAAATAATCCCGGGGCGGTCGCAACGCCTTTGCAGTGCCCCCTTGCTTGTAGCCCGCAGCTTCTGGATGCAAAAGAAAGTCCAGGACGACCAAGTCACCTTTGTTTGAAGATGATGATGATGATGACGACATGCGGATCCCATCCTGGTCTTTTCCGCAGAATTTGCTTCCGAGCGCTTCATCAGTGGACAGAGGTAGGAAGACGATGGGGTAGTGTCAATACGGGCTCCCGCCACAAAAAGGATAGGGCGGTCGGCAGAAGTCCGCTGATAAGTACCGGCCAGCCACGGTCAGCTGCAAACCCCGCTCCGTCATCCTCGCTTATCGCCGTCAGAAAAGGTCCAGGACCTCTCAAGCCTGGCCTTCTTTGAGCAAGCCTCTGATTCCACCCAGCTATGTTCATTATGCCGCCTTTGCCGTAAACGTAGTAAGTGAGGCAAGAACCTTAAGTGTTAACCACCCACCAACATTCTAGTCACATGCAGCGAATGGCCAATGATGTGAAATGGAGGAACACTTGGCCAAAAAAGGCCAGACCGACGCCGGGCACCAACCACTGTCACCCCTCTGTCTCCGCCTCCTCCACTCCTCCGCCACCACCAAGCGTTCCCCTCAGCTGCCCATGTCTCCTCAGAGTCATGATCAGGGATCAGCCTCCGCTTCAGCCTCCACCGTCGCCCGTACCAACAGCACCACAGAGACCGCATCCACCCCTTCTCCTTCCGCCAGTATGAACGACCTGCACGCCGTACAGCGGCCAGTCTAGCAGCCACTTTTCTGTCTTCCAGGTTGGGAGCAGTGAAGAAACACTACGCCAAACCATCCCAAAGCCACAAGCCTGAATGTCGGCATTGACACAGTGCACTTATTGGCCTTGGAAATGGTGCCTTTCCGTCTGGTGGAGCACAGATGGGTTCCAGCCACGCAATGCCCTCGCTTGCACCAAATACTAGATGCCGAGCAGGCATTTCTTTTGCCAGAAAAGCCGTCCTTTGACCAGACCAGCACTGTCATCTAAATTTCAAGCGCTTTTGTCTGCCATCTGTTCCGAAAAGTCCATCTCACCACCGACACATGGACTAGTAAGCACGGGCCAGGCCGCTATATCTCTTGACAGCTCACTGGTGAGCTGGGTGGATGTCTCTGGGGGTGACGGTGGGCTCTTCAGGCTCGGCGCAAGACCTCTTCGAAAACCGCAGTATGGTGTCAGGGCTCTTTCCCCCAAGGTCCCTCTTGGTGGCATCCACTGCCCAGAGACAACCGTGGCCGTATTGAAATTAATCTGGCTTGAGACCGTACCACACACAGGTCAGCGAGCTGTGGACGCTCTAATCGGCGGACCGAGCGCTGGCTGGGGTGACAAGAACCTTGTCCAGCGGCAAGGTGGTGTGCGATAAACGGGCGAAATCTGCCTGGCCGCCCTTAGATTCGGTAGGCTGGAGCACATCCCTTGTCCTGGCTCATGTCATGAACCTTGTCGTCCAGAAATTTCTAATATAGCTACCCGGGGTCTGGACAGCCTGCTGAAGAGATGGCTCGAGGTCTGAGATTTCGCACTACCGCGTTCGCACCCTCTTCGACCCAGCCTGGGGCCCCCCTGCGTTGCAGCGTCAGCTCTGCCTCCCCGTCCAACCGACTCATTGTGACCCGTGGCAACATGCTTGAATACCACCCTCCACATTCTCCAGCGATTGTGGCCCAGCAGCGCAATGTCCATTACGTCAGTACGAAGTGACACATGGCCTGACAAGCAGCTGGTACGACGCTCTGGGTGTTGAAACCACCGAGAGTGTAGGCATGTGTAAAGGAGCTCTGCACATCCTATCCAGTTCTTGAAGAAATGTAGCCACCAAAATTGGTCAGTGTCGGACATGTGCCCTTGTCAGCATGATGCATGTGGTGAACTTCGTTCTGGAACGATCGTATGGACACTACGAAACAACATTCCCGCCAGCGACGTAGGAGGAGACGGACACAAATGCGGACACGAGCCGTTTTCTCTCCGTCAAACCACAGGCCTCGACAGTTTCACAATTCATCGGTCTTCGATTAGGCAAGTGGTTCGGGTCCAGGAAGCTAGTGCAAGGTGGCGCAATCAGCTCTCAGGGTGGCCATCATCTCATGGCAAGTCAGAGGCTGTGTTGAAGCTGTGCCGGAGGCAGCGGAGGAGTGAGAGTGGAGGTATTCTAGACACTGTGATGTTACCGACGTATCCCTGCCTTTGTTAATAGGTGGCGCGAATTGAGCGGAGGAGGAAGATGAGGAAGAATCATTTGCTAGTGCACCTCGACCACAAGGCTTGGGAATCAAGGCTCCATCTCTCACATGAGTGCTTGATCTCCCATTCCTCCAACAAGAACCTCGCATTAAGGCCATCAAAATTAAACAAGCAGTTACTGGATTGCCACCCTACTGGATCCCCGAACAAAACAAAATCAGCAACTTTCCTTCACCCACCCAAATAGAGAGTAAAATCAGAAATGGAGACCTTGCCTGATTATCAACTTGAGACAACTGTTGCGTCTGCTTCAACGTTCCCCTCAAATTGTCACGGTGGAACAACATCAGCGACGATACAAGCAGTAGAAGTGCAAGTATTGTAATCGGCATCAGCATCAAGGTTGAAAGAAGCCTAATGGGTGACCTCTAGCAATCTTTGTTTTACCACCTCACCGTCGCAACAATGCAGGGCCACACCATCCAGCACACAGATGTCCGGCTTAAGATCATGTTGCAGCGACTATCTGCGTCCAACACCGAGGTTTTTGCATGTGTTCCCGGACCCAATAGACTTCTGGGTATGCCAAAATGACGAATGCCCGAGCTGGCTCGTCACGCCATAGGAGGTTGTTTGTTCCTGCCCAGCAGGCCAGCTGTCATATCTGAGCGGAACCTTCACACAGCTGAGGAGTCATTACAGACAAAACGCATCCTGGCTTTCCACAGATAATGTGGATCGTTTGACTTTCATCAAGATGAATCAGGACGAGGATCCACTGATGATGTTTGTGGCCGCCAATTGGCCGAGGTCACCATTAGTTTCCAATTCCTACTTCACATTCCTTTTCAAACAGAAATGGTCCTCTTGAACAACTTTTTTTTTAAATTCATTCTTACTTGCAATATTTTTAACTCTTTTCTCAACAGCTCATTTTTGCTGGTTTTGCTGTGTGTGAACTGTAAAGAACAGCAAGGTTTCATGACAACACCGATTCCATTTACTCACTTCATCTAAAGAAGTTTATCACAATGTTCCAATGGTTTTTGAGTCATGTTGCTGTAGATACAGCAATAACATGTGTCCCTTGGAACAGAAATTGGTGACGTTCTAAGTGGCAATTTCTCCCTCACAATTGTTTAATATGGCTGAGAAAGTCATATTTATAATTTTTTTGGGGTCTTGTTGCTTTGGAATACAGCTATAAATTTATGGTCATTTGGAACAGAAAGTGCTTAATAAGTGGGAGCATTATTTTCCCAGTCACCAATTTATAAAGTGGCTAGAAGTCATATTTATAATTTTTTGGGTCATGGAGCTGTTAGATACAGCAATAATCATGGTCCTTTGTAACAAATTGTGGCTCTAATGGCATTTCTCCCTCACAATTTTTAACAAGTGACTAGAAAGTCATTTTTTAAATTTTTTTTGGTCATGCTGCTTGTGAAATGCTGCAATACAACAGGTCCTATATAAAAAAATGGTGTTTCTAACAGACTTTTTTTCTTCAACATTTGAACCAAAGTGGGCTCAGCAAGTGTCATGCTTTGAATTTTTTTGGGGGCATTTTGCTGTGGACATGCAGCCTATACTACAGGTCTATTCTAAAAAATGTGTTTCTAACAGACATTATGTTTCTTCGCCAATTTGACCAAAGTGGCGTCAAGGTCATTGCTTATTGAATTTTTGGGGCATGATTGCTGTTGACATGCAGCTATACAACAGGTCCTATTCCAAAAAATGTTGTTTCAAAACAGACATTTGTTCTTCGCAATTGTTCAAGAGTGGCTCAAGGTGATGGTGCTAGTCAGAACAGTGAATAGTAGGACACTGTTATGGACACATTTGCAAGATGACTTGTTTTTACATAGATCTTTAACATAGCTATCAATCCCTGTATGAGATCAACCATTTAAATACAATGAGAAAAAAAGATAAACAAAGACATGGTGGGATTCCATCCTCTTTTAAAAATTGTTTTCTAGAATTAAAGTACTAGAAAAACTTGCAATTACAAAAGAGCTTTAAAAAAATTCCTCTGAATTGTAAAAAGGGAGTACACGGAAAACTTGACCAGATGTATGTTATTCAGAGACATGGGAGTTTGGAGCACGGACAGAGAACGAAAGTACAGGAGACCATTTCCTCCAAACGTTAGTAAAATTAGAAAAAGAATTCCAATATAAAGGGCACCTGGTTGTAACAGGAGCGTTAACCACCATTATTTCCAAGTGAAGCTCCAATTGGTCCACACTCGATGACGGAGGGCAAGCGCACCCAGGTATTGACTGTGTACATAAAAGGCTGGAGTTGTCTCACACTTGTCCGCTTCCGCACTCTGCTTTCAGCACGAAACATTTTCGTTGCTGCGGTCATCAGGTCATTTAACCTGTGTTGTTAAAATAGATGACGGACCGCCAGCCTGGGCTTTCACCGCACCCACGTAACTCCCGGCCTGGTGTCATGCTGTGGCGCCAGGACAGTATAGTCATGTCCAGTTCAACTAGAAATGGGTTGAAAAGACTCTTTTGTCCGGCAACTTTTTAAATTGTGGGTCATGCAGTATGGGGGGGGGGCTCATCTGTTGCCCAGGACAGTTGATAGACCCAAAGTCCAGATTAGAAACTAAAATGTGGTTGAAAGAACTCCTTTTTCCGGTAAAACTTTTAAGCTGTGGGGGTCATGCAGGTTGGGCTCGATGCTGCTGTTCCAGGACAGGGATATTCAATGTCCATCAAGTAACATGATGGTTCAAATTCATACTGCCTTCTGCCACTTTTTAATTTGGGTGATGCAGGTTTAAGGTCAGGCTGTGGTACAAGGACAGGGATAGTAAATGGAGTCTGTGACTTTTTTTCTGTGACTTTTATAACCTAAGTGTGTTGCTAAGATGTAGCACGTATCCATTTTGATGTTGTTGGATGTAATTTCAGCTTCTCCAGCCTTTGTTTTGGGTGTAATTTTGAAGGTGTGTGTTGCTCTCCCCATAGGACTATAATGTCATCGCGCATATCATGCTCATTATCGAAAAAACCTATCGATAGCGGCCGACTATCGATCGAATCTCGATAGCCAACGCAATCGCTCAACACTACCCCACCATCATCTCACCTCCACCTATCACTCCACCTATCACCCCATATCCTTTTCACTTTATACCCCATAGTCCTCTCACATCTACCTATCACTCCACCTATCACCATATAACCCTCCCACCTATTACCCCATAATCCTCTCACCTCTATCTATCACTCCACCTATCACCCCATAACCTTCCCACCTATTACCCTAAATAACCCATAGACCTCTCACATCCATCCTATCACCCCATAACCTTTTCAACCTCATCTATCACACCCATAACCACCCCCCCACCTACCACAAAATTTGGAGTTTGTACAGAGGTGGTTGCAAGTAGGGAAGTGCTGAAAAATTCAAATTTCAATATGTTTTTGTGTGGTACATTTTGCAAGGACGAGTTGTGGTCAGGAGAAATTATCATGATGGTCTGGACAGGATGGAGAAGAAAGGGGAGAAAAATTCCAGTCATAGAAGATGTCTCGGTGAGTCCCTGGATGTAACTGCTCTGTAGTCACTTAAATATCTGCAGAGCCTGTGTACCAGTTTATGGTCACTGCATGGTAGAAATATTGTAGTGAGTTGTAATGTATGAGTTCGAGGGGCACAGTTTGCGTATATCGTCCTCAACTCTCTGGATGCTGAATAGGCTACCAACGTCCAGAAAAAGCTGGGTTGAGTGCCAGCAACCTGATTGAACTTTCTTTCCAGATACGATAACACAGTTTAGTTGGATTGGGGTGTGGCTTTTTATGAAGGTGTGGTTTGCTCAACAACAGAGTTCCAAAAAAAAAAAAAATGGCCATGCAAATTTTTCAAGTCTCCCTGATACCCAATTTGAAAAGTTGGCAAGTATGCTACACCTGCTGTGATCCATCACCTCTGTCTGTACCTGGTGTCTTTCCGTCTTGCACTTCGACTGCCACCAAGAGTAGCCATGTCAGGGGTAGCGACCTGGGTATTCCCCACAGCTAAACCCATCCGGTCTTGTGCCAGCTCCGGTGAAGACCGGTGGCCCTTTAGACTCCACTCCCTGGCATAGTCTGCTACTATATCATCTTCCCTCACGGTGGCCCAGAGGATCCACAAATACCTCATGTCCACTGTGTCGGTACCCACTGACCCCTCGATATTTGTAATCGTACGAACTGACCGATGGACCATGACAGAGGTCTTCATTAGGTCCCAGCTGCCATATTAACCAAATGGCACCATGCAATCCTTTATTTTCGGCCACTCCCTACGCTTCCTGCCACAGCTGTTGTGCACTTTCCACCTGTCTCTGACTACGAGTTTGCTTGCCGATTCTGTACCACGCTGCACCCCGGCCACCACTGTAAGCAAGTCACGCCAGGGGTAGTGACGTGGTAATCTCTTGCCGCAGCAAGCCCAACCTGCCCAACCAGCAGACTACATAGACTCCTCTCTCTGATGTGGCACAAGGTGATCGAGAGGATGCACTTCCTAGCTGACCATTACAGATATTTGTGTACAATTTCTGCCGGGATAAGTGGTAGCTGAGAGAAATCATCATGGTCTTCTAGAAAGGATGCAGAAGAAAGGGGAAAGAGAACGGCTCATCAGAGAAGATATCACCTGTGAGTCACTGGATGTAACTGTACTGTAATCAATTATATGTCTGCAGAGCACTTGAGTACACTGGTATCTGCCACTACATGGTCGCTGTATGGTGGTAATATACAGTCTGCAGAGCCTGTGTAAAACTGGTATCTGCCACTATATGGACACTATATGGTGGTAATATAACGTCTGCAGAGCCTGTGTACACTGGTATCAACCACTATATGATTGCTGTATGACAGCAAGAGATTTAAAAATGTAGTGAACGTGGCTGCACATGATATCAGGCTGAAAAGATGCCAGATATCTGGCGCAGCCCTGTTCATACATGCCGCCCATTAGGGTTTGTTTTCTTGTAGAACTAGTTTTATGTATAGTTTTAAATATAATTTATTGACTTGTATTCATTGTTTCTGGGAGAAATTAAGAAAACAATAATTCTACCATTTTCCCTGCATTTAAAATTTACTGTGTTTACAGCAATACCCCATTTATGTAGTTATCTTATGTCTTTTTGCTGTTGCACAATAAATTTCAAGACTATCTTTCCAGACCCATAACGTTTTTATCTTTTCATTAACCAAGCCGTATAAGCACATTTTTTCTTTGAGGCTCGGCTTATATTTTCATTGGTGCCATTTGGGGATTTATGTGGTTTTTTGATCATTTTCTGTTCTATTTTATGAAAAGCAGATAACAAGAAAGAGCAATTTTACCACTGGTTTATCTATTTATTTTTTTATTCATTCAGTATTTTTTTACAAACATGAGAGAAAAGGAATAAGAAGGGAGAATGAAATATTTCTTTTTACTCTGTATTTTTTTAAAAATGTCTTTATTACACTTTTGCTATCACAATTTTTTTACACCCATCAGGTGACATAAACATGCAATCGTTTTATTGCTTATATTGTAAACTCTACTACTTCTGTAATGCAGTATATTATGCATGCCTGACAGCCCCCATTCTAACAGGCACATAGTGAAGGCAGACCTGGAGACCTTCATACTGCCCACAGCTGCTGTAGAAACCAATCAGCACCCCACAATCTCATTGTGAGATTGCCTATTATCTGACAGATAATGCTCCTCCCTCTGAAACCACCTAGATGCCACTGTATTGACCACAACATCCAAGGGGTTAGATCAGAAGTTAAAGCAGGAGCCTGGATATTATCAGACAACCGAGCCCATCATTCATCAGGGGTGCCCCTGCTGCCGT
>JAODAL010052513.1:0-25920 GCA_025379985.1 Phyllomedusa bahiana
CTCTTTGGCCCGGGAAATCTTTGCTTAAAGGGAATTGCATCAAAAAAGAATTGTTTAACTAAAATTTTTATGTTAAACACTTTTTTTAGGCATTTTTGGTTATGTTTTTTTTAATTTCCAATCCTTTCATATTTTTTTAAAAATTCTTAATCCTGCGGTTTTAATTTGCCACTAACCTTATAATCGTCGGGAAACTTCCTGCTTGTTTGAGATTTTTCAGCGTGTGCCTTATCAGCACAAAAGGAAAAACTGAAAGGAGACCCCAAATGTTACAGATAACAAAAAAAACCCCCATCACAAGAGGAGATGTCACGCTCCCCCCTCTCCCCCCCATTCACGTGATAAATCCTATACAACTATGGGCAAAAATGTCTAAAAATCCTATGTCCTGAAATGTGTAAAGATTCTCTGATGCTTTTAAAAGCATGAAAGCAAAATCCCTTCCCCAAAATCATATATAGTCGGCCGAATCGGAAATCTACAATCAGGAAAAAAAAATAAAAGAGAGGAAAAGAATAGGGATCAGGGGTTTGATTTAATAAGTAAAAAAAAAAAATTGGCGACAAAATTCCCTTTAAACAAAGCCCCCACCCCAGTGCTTGTCTCAGCATTCCGGTCCCCTTTGTTACATGACTACTCTTGCTTGGACTACTGGCTTCTATCAGGCTACAGTATATAAGTTTCCTGGTTCCACGGTGCCCCGATCACCTCTCAGCCGCAGACACATCTATGAATGTGGTTCGGCAAAACTAGGCGCATTATTGTTTGGGACAGGCAAAACTATCTAAATTGTGGTCTGTCTGGGGGACGAGGAGTGAAATGGAGCAAGTTTTTGCTGTAAGGGAAAAAAAATACCCAATATTTCTAAATTTACACCATACAAAAAAAAAAGATTTATTATAATTATCAAATTGTATAAAATAAAATTACCTAAATGTAAAAAAAAATTTTTATCATTAAAATTAATATAAAATATATAATATCCCAAAAATATAGAAATATTTTCCCATAAAAGTATTTAAATTTAAAAGAAACGGAAAAACTGTTTAACATTAAATAAAACCCCTGATGATGATTATCAGATTTTACAATTTTTTATTTTTACTACATTAAATTTGAGATGTATTTTTGCTGCTCTCACCCTTTATTCTACATACAGCAAGAGCCAGAACAGCACAGGTATTGCTGGGACCTGTGGTTCATCAAGCAGGATTAGTACCATAGTTTCTATTCACTGACATGCTATTCTAATGCTTTTTCTCTTATTTCCAGCCTGTCTATAGCCTTTGGCGCATTACTTTTGCGTCTACGTTCCGTAATGCAGCAAACACACAGACGAGGCGCGTCGAACTTTACACCATTTATGAATGCACAAAAACCACTTTCATACATCAGGCGCATTATACACTGAAAATGAGACGCGACTATTCACTTCGATGCGCCTTCCTTCATACATGTCGCCCCTTATGTCCTTTTACTCTATGTTGCTACATAAACCTTTATATTCATTTTATATTAATAATACTACATCCCTTGGAAACTCCACTTTCATCAGGTCATTTCGACCTAAGTCCCTGAGGCATTCTAGTGTCCAAATTTAGGATCCAGAAAGCCTACCTGATTTTCACCTTTTGATTCCAGTCCCATCCTCTTTGCGGTTTTTGTTTTTATTACAAAAAAAGAGAAATATTTCATTTCCTCTTGATGTTCCTTTACAAAACGTTTCAATGCTCCTGATTTAAATGTTTGGTTGTTTCTTGTGCCCACAATATGTTCCACTATTCAATTTTTTATTTTGCGTGTCATAAATCCAATAAACATTTCCTGACGAAATGTACATTCTATGGCATATACAGCATGATGTGTATTGCAATTCAGGAATGTTTTGATGGGAAAGATTTTATTATATTTAAAGTTGTTGAAGGGGTTGTCTCACTATATTGATCCATCTTACCTCAGTCCTATTTTCTTGGTTTCACTTTGAATTCAGGGACGTGTTTACTGGCTTCCACTAGGCTGCAGTAAAAGCCAGGTCTGTGGCTGGCAGCCTATCAGGAGAGATCAAACAGGTCTGTAGCTATAGCAACCAGTGCTGGCGGCTTATTAGGATAGATCAAACAGGTCTGTAGCTATAGCGACCTGAGGAGCTGATGCAGCCCATACAAGAGGGGATATCTCAGAATAGGTAGGACACTGTTAATGGACATATATTGCAAATTGACTTGTTTTTTCAAGATCTTTAACATAAAAAGCAATCTTTGTAGTGAGACAACCCCTTTAAAAGTACTCGGTTTAAGCATGTATTTACATACTGTGCTTTGTGTTCCCCCACACTGAAATGACCCCTTCAGGAATAACAAAGTTTTTCATTGTACCCGTTTCCTGTATGAACTAGGTGATATATAGCTCACCAAAATTCTACTTTTCCATGGTACACATTGTGTGCGTGCATCAATGATTTTAGCCAAGGGTGGATCCTGTCTGAGTATACGTAGGCATCGGAAAAAATCTCTTTAATTTTACTGAAATCCCTACTAAATGTAGTGGGAAATATTGCACCTTTTTCTTTCTTTCTTGTTTGTTTTATTATCTTTCAGTAGGGATTCCCGTGTTCTATTTGATACCATTTGTTCTGCTGTTAGCAGTCAGAGATACCCCCTTTCTAGAAATTTATTTTTAATTTTTCCTTATCAAAATCCTGTTGTGTGGAGCATGATCATTTAGCTCTGGTGAAAAAGAACCGTTACAGATTGGAAACGCATAGCGGAGAGCACTACTGCTGGTACTGCTGTATGGGGCCTGGCCAAACTGTGAAGGCTGGACCCGCTGCATCCAGCAGCAACCGCTCCCTTGTTTAACAGGCATGTTAGGAAAATCAGGCCCATGACCTGTTCTTTCAGTCATACAGGTTATCTCGATTATTTGCACATCCTTGCAACACACATACAATGGAAAAGTATGGTGGGGCAGAGAGAGCTATCCCTTCGCTACCTAATGGGGGGCCCTATATACTTACCTACATACTTGGGAGCCCTATATACCTATCTACTGGGGGAACCCTATATGCCTACATACAGAGGGGGACCCTATATACATACTCACCTACTGGAGGGGCTGTATATTCCTACCTACCTACTGGGGAGTCTATATACCTAGCTACTGGGGAGTCTATATACCTAGCTACTGAAGGAGGCTATATACCTATCAACCTACTGAAGGGGCCTATATGGCTACCTACCTTCCTAATGGGGGCCTTAAATACCTTACTGGGGACCCTATAAACCTACCTACCTTCTAGAGGAATCAATATACCTACCTACTGTGGCAGAGCGGCCTTAGGCGGTGACAGGTTTCTGCTGCTAGGTGGAGTACAGCAGTATACCTACTGCAGATGTCCCACCGAAAACCTGGATTCGATGGGAGAAGGAAATGGTTTGGCGTCAGTAGCCATAGGATACTGACACATGTAACTAGCATGGCTACTATGCAGCCAAATATGGATTTCCTTTCCGGAATGGTCATAGTGTTGGGTGTGAGGCCATTTCCACATTCCAGTGACAGGTCTTACTAGGCCTATTAAAACACACTTAGATATATAGGCGTTGCCAAGTATAACAGAACCGCTTTTATTAAAAAATGTATATATTACATCATGGTTTCTCAATGCTTTTAGGCATGCAGTTCTTTCACAATATACTTCGTTCTGTTATAATTTTCATTCATAGGAAATCAATCCTTATAGCAGTATATAACATCCATCTGTCATATGCATCACCAATAGATATGCTTCAACAGCCTTACTGTGTTTTTCTAGACATTAGTCATGGTAGCAATATATAGCAGATTTTTAGTAGATGCATAGCAAACATATTTCTTTCAAGATGTATAGCACATATTTAAAAGAGCAAATTTATACTCATCGGAGCTGGTGCCGAAGCCGCAACGTTTCGAAGGATTTATCCAACATGGACCTCCTTTGTTACGCTTAATAATTAAATTTTATACAGTTTGATAATTATCATAAATTAATTTTTGTTATTGTACTGGTGTAAGTTGAGAAATATTGGACATTTTTTCCCTAACAGCAAATCTTGCTCCACTTCAACCCCTCAGGCTCAGGCAGAGCACATTGAGATAGGTCTGCCTGTCCGAGCAGTAATGCGCCTAGTTTTGCCGAACCACATTCATATATGTAATAACACCAGGAAAATCCAGACCTTGAGAGTATAAGAGGTTCAGAACAGCGCTGAACCCACCACATAAATGCACCCCTCTCAATGTAGCATAGGGAAAAACCGAAGCAAAACTGAGAGTCAAGAGTATATATAAAAAATATATCTTTATTAATTACAAACAATAAAAAAGCAGTCATGTAAATAGGTATATGTGTCCGTAAGAGTCCAAGAAAGAAATGGGTGGCCAGGGTGAATGTGCAGGCAAGAGAGATACATAGAATGTTGTCATTATAAATTAATTTATAAGCAATAGATAAACATTCCCAAGGGTAATGAAGACCGTCATAAGTAAATGCAAAGTTAGGCATAAGTATCAACATACCCAGGGAAGTAAAAATGTATTGCACAACAAAGTGATAGGATCTCTTACCGGCAGTTCACCCCGTCCAGCACCCTCCCCAACGCACGTTTCGCGTCAATTGACGCTTCCTCAGGGGGATAGTGACTAGTCAATCCCGGCAGTTTATATAGTCTAACATAAATGGCGCCATAAATACAGGACAAAAGTCGGCGCAGGCGCAGTGCTTGAAGACGGCCGCGCCAATGCCCCACTTCCGGCGACGCCGCCATGAGCGCATCCCCAAGGGTACCACATTTCCGGACATGCGCGCCACACGTAAAGGTCGCCAGGAGCCGGGCAGGCGCCACACCATCCCACCGCGCGTGCGCCACAGTCCCGGGCAGAAAGACGGCAAGTTTAAAAAGACAGATCATAAACTGCAATTAGAGATGAATAGATATAATATATAATAGACAAGGACTGACGCCACGATAGTTACAACATATCTATATGCCATGGTAGCCAAGAGAGCATTACTCCAACATAATCAACAAAGATGTAACAACATATAGCGTCATTGTTAAACGTCAGAAGATTACATATGAATGACCACAACAAAAGTAAGTAGCGTGAATAGTTGAAATGGGTGGGTCCGGAATTTCTTCCATAGAGATGGAGGGATAATCGACTAAGCCACTAAAGAAAAAGTGTAAAAGAATACAATAAAAATAAACATAAAACCACTGTAAAAACAAAAATTAATTCAAAGGGAAAGGGAAAAACAAAAAAAAACCAAAAACAAACAGGAGAAGAAAACCCACGAAGGGATGCTAGAGGGACAAAGAGAGAGGCAAATAACCATTGTTAGAGAGAATTATCTATGCGCATGTATATGCATATAAGTATGCAAAGGGACTATAGATACGAAGAGAAATCCAGTTTCTCATTGAGCCCAATGGGAGCCAAGGAATTAAGAGTAGTAATCCACTTGGTCTCCCGTTGTTGTAGTGCCTTCATAATATTACCCCCTCTGATCCCAAGATGTACAATGTCAATCCCATAGGCTTTCAATCCCTTAGGATTGCACCCGTGATGTTTCAGAAAGTGTCTCGGTAAGGTTTTAAGTTGAGACACATCATCACAATCACTTGCTGCAGAGATGTCGCGGACATGCTCTCGAATGCGTATTTTCAATTCCCTTGATGTGATCCCAATATAGATTTTCTGACAGGGACACTGTGCCATATAATAACATTTTTTGTACTGCACGTAATATAGTGCAGGATGGGAAAAAACACGTGATTTGTCAGAGGTGCTAAAGGTGTTAGTACGAATCATGTTACAGCACGCAACACAAGTCCCACATGGAAAGAAGCCACGTTTAGGACCCCTCGTAGAAAAGGGATTGAGTGTTTCCACCACGTAGTGGCTCGATACTAATTTATCTCTTAAGTGGGGAGCCCTACGAGCTGTCATAAGGGGATAGTCAGAAATCTCTTTCGCCAAGAGGGGAATCCGTTTTGAGTATGTTCCAATTTTCTGCCAAGAATTTGCGGATGTTTAGCCCATTGTTGGGTTTTATAGGTAGTAATGAACCTAGTTTGCCTATCTCCATTACTAATCTTTTGACTGTCGCACAGTTGTTTTGATTGTAAAAGTTGATTCCTAGGTGTTTTTTAGCCCTAAAATACGCCTGTTTCATAGATCTTTTACTGTAACCCCGTTCACAAAACCGTTCCTTCAGGTCTATGGATTGGGCCTCAAAGTTAAGGTCATGTGAACAGATGCGGCGCATGCGTAAAAATTGCCCGGTCGGGATAGCCTTTAGAGTGGCCGGGTTATGGAACGAGGAGGCATGTAGAAGGGAATTGACGGATGTATTCTTACGATACACATCCGTCTGTAGCATATTCCCTTCATCAATGCAAATAGAAATATCCAAGAAATCAATTTGTTTTATGTCAGCCCTATAAGTAAGTTTAATATTCATGTCGTTATTATTGAGGCTCCCCATGAAGTCCTCAAGTTGGGACATTGTGCCGTGCCATAGAAACAGCACGTCATCAATGTACCTAAGCCAACATGATACGCGATCTGTAGGTCCTATCGTATCTTCCTGGAAAATGCCACGTTCCCAATAACCCAAGAACAGATTGGCATACGCCGGAGCGCATGCTGCCCCCATGGCGGTGCCACGTTGTTGTACATAAAAATTATCCCTAAACACAAACATATTGTGCGACAAAATAAATTCCAGGAGGTCCAAGATAAGTTGACATAACTTAGGTTCTAAATCACTCCTTTGCAGGAAAAAGTTTACTGCTGTCAAACCGTCAGTATGACAGATGTTAGTATATAGTGACTCTATGTCCGCTGTGACCAGATATGTCCCAGAGTCGATACAGATCCCGTCAATCCGCCTTAGGACATCCGTTGTGTCTTTAACAAAAGAAGGTAGAAGTTCTACAAGGGGCTTTAAATAAAAATCAATAAATTTACAGGCTGGGTCACATAATCCGTCAATACCAGACACAATCGGGCGTCCAGGCGGATTGACGGGATCCTTATGTATCTTGGGTAGCAGGTAGAATGTCGGGATTTTAGGAAATTTCACTAGCAGGAAATCATACACTTTTTTTAGAAATGGTACCCTCCTCATATGCCTTTTCCAAAATGTCCTCCAATTCTGATAAAAAGGTATTAGTTGGATTATACGCCACCTTCTTTTTTGTGAGTTTGTCGCGTAATTGACGAGACGCCTCCTTTTCATATTTACAAACTGGCCAGATTACCACGTTACCCCCCTTATCGGCTGGCTTTATAAGAATGTCCTTCAAGGCCTGAAGTTGTTTTAGGGCCTCTCTTTGTGAACTGGTGAGATTATCCCCGTTAAATCCCCTGTAAAGAGATTGCATTTCCGAGGATACGAGTCTAACAAAAATCTCAACAGCAGGGCATAATGATAATGGAGGAGAACGTGTAGATCTTAAACAAAATTGTGAAGGGAAGGTATCTATGTCAGACTCACTTTTTTCATTGGATAACTCCTCCAAAATGCGACAAGCATTCCTCTCCTCCTCAGTAACCAACCCGTCACAGCTCCTACTAGCGTGTAGTTTTTTAAAAATCAACTTCCTTGCGAAGAGATGTAAATCTTTTAGGGCTGTGAAAAAATTAAACGGGTTAGTAGGTGAGAAGGAGAGGCCGAGGCTCAGCACCTCCTCCTGTGTTGGAGTAAGCACATGTGAGGACAGATTGATTACCTTCATGCGACTCCTGGTGGAGGTGTTAGTCTCACGAGGTGGAGGAGGGGTCTTTTTCTTTCTACCTCTTTTCGTAGGTTGCATAGTGCCGGATCTGAGTGCAGTGTCATCATTCGGTCCCAAGTTGGAGGGAAAATCCTGTGACCTACTCGATGACATAGATCCAGAACGAGATCGAGAGCGAGATTGAGATCGTGGGCTTCTTTGATACCCTCTCCATCTATATACCTTACCAGAGTGGAAGTCATTGATGTCTCTTTGAAGTTTTTTAATTTTTATCTCACAAATGTCTTTTTCCCATGTGGCAAGATTTTTCTCAAGCTCAATTTTAAAGACATCTACCTGTTCATCTGACATCATTATACGGAGTTGGGACTGTACCTCCGTCAGCTCCATCTCAGTGTTGTTAAGGGTTGAAGCATTAGATTGAACCAATAGTTGCATAAAGCCCATAGAACTTTATTAGCAACCTTTTTTCCATTTGGTTTTGAATGTTTCATCCTCAACACCAAATGAGGGAAATACTTTGACACGTAGGCCTCTAGGTATTAGCCCCTTAGATAGATATTTCTCTAGGAATGCTTTGTTCCACCAAACCCTCAGCCTTTTGTGTAACAATTCTCTCCATTTATTTTTTAGTTCCTTTAATTCAACATTTTCCTCCCTTTGAATTACATCAAATCTTGGATTCTCACTAAAGACCTCATTAAGTTTAGAGGTCCATGAAGTGTCATGGGACCTAAAATCCATCGTAATGAAGGGCTGGAGAACTGTGAAAAAAACACAGAAAAAAGTCATATAATAACACCAGGAAAATCCAGACCTTGAGAGTATAAGATGTTCAGAACAGCGCTGAACCCACCACATAATGCACCCCTCTCAATGTAGCATATGGAAACCGAAGCAAAACTGAGAGTCAAGAGTAAAAAAAAAAAAAAAAAAATCATATGAAACAGGCGTATTTTAGGGCTAAAAAAACAACTAGAAAACCCAAATTTTACAATCAAGACAATTGTGCGACAGTCAAAAAGATTAGTAATGGGGGATAGGCAAACTAGGTTCATTACTACCTATAACAACAATGGGCTAACATCCGCAAAAATTTTTGGCAGACATTGGAACATACTCAAAACGGATCCCCCCTTGGCGAAAGAGATCTCCCGACTATCCCTTATGACAGCTCGTAAAAGCTCCCCAAATTAAGAATAAATTAGTAAACGAGCCACTACGTGGTTTGGAAAAAACTCAATCCTTTTCTTTCGAGGGGTCCTAAACGTGGGTTTTTTTCCATGTGGGAATTGTGTTGCGTGCTGTAACATGATTCGTACTAACACCATTTTGCACCTCTGACAAATCACTGGTTTTTTCGATCCTGCACTATAAATTTCGTGCAGTCAAAAAATGTTATTTATATGGCACAGTTGTCCCCGTCAGAAAACCTAATTGGGATCACATCAAGGGAATTAAAATATGCATTCGAGAGCATGTCCGTGACATCTCTGCAGCAAGTGACTGTCATGATGTGTCTCAGCTTAAAACCTTACCGAGACACTTTTTGAAACATCACGGGTGCAATCCTAAGGGATTGAAAGCCTATGGATTGACATTGTACATCTTGGGATCAAGGGGGCAATATTATGAAGGCACTACAACAACGGGAGACCAAGTGGATTTTCTACTCTTAATTCCTTGGCTCCCATTTTGGGCTCAATTTAGAAACTGGATTTCTCTTCGTATCTATAGTCCCTTTGCAAAACACTTATATGCATATACATGCGCATAGATAATTCTCTCTAAAATGGTTATTTGGGCCCCTCTCTCTTGTCCCTCTAGCAAACCCTTCGTGGTTTTCCTTCTCCCGTTTGTTTTTTGGGTTTTTTTTTTGTTTCCTTCCCTTTGAATTAATTTTTGTTTTTACAGTGTTTTTTGTTCTATTTTTAAAGTATTCTTTTTACACTTTTTCTTTAGTGGCTTAGTCGAAATTTTCCCTCCATCTCTATGGAAGAAATTTCCCGGGCCCACGATTTCCAACTATTCACGCTACTTACTTTTGTTGTGTCATTTCATATGTAATCCCTTTTGACGTTTAACAATGACGCTATATGTTACATCTTTGTTGATTATGTTGATAATGCTCTCTTGGGTACCATGGCATTAATAGTTGTAACTTCGTGGCGTCATCCTTTCTATTATATTTATACTATTTTTCCTAATTGCAGTTTATGATCTGTCTTTTTTAAACTTGCCGTCTTTCTGCAGGACTGTGCGCACGCGGGGGTGGGGATGGGGGGCCTGCCCGGCTCCGGGCGCCCTTTTACGTGTGGCGCCAGTCCGGAAATGTGGTACCCTGGGCATGCGCGTCATGGGGGCGTCGCCGGAAGGGGGGGCTTGGCGCCCCCTCTCAGCCGCGCCTGCGCCGATTTTGTCCTGTATTTAGGGCCCCATTTAGTTAGACTAAAAACTCCCGGGGTTTGACTAGTCACTATCCCCCGAGGAAGCGTAAATTTGACGCAACGTGCGTTGGGGGGGTGCTACGGGTGAATGCCGTAAAATCCATCACTTGTTGTGCAAACTTTTTTAAATTCCCTGGGTAGTTGATATTTTATGCCAACTTTGCATTTCTTTAGGCTTCTTTACCCTTGGGAATGTGATCTATTGCTTATAAATTAATTTTAATGACAACATTCTATGTATCTCTCTTGTGCACATTCACCCTGGCCACCCATTTCTTTCTTGGCTCTTACGGGCACATATACCTATTTTACATGATGCTTTTTTTTTTGTTTGTAATTAATAAAAAATATATTTTTTTATCTATACTCTTGACTCTCAGTTTTGCTTCGGTTTCCACATTCATATATGTGTCTAATATTACGAGTGTGGTGCGACATGTCCCTAGAAAACCTCCCCAAAACACCCCCTCATGTTAGGCACATTAACAAGTGTCAAGTCTTACGAACAATGGGCCTAACACCTTCATTTGGTGCATTACACATCAAAGCCCGCTCATGTTTGGCGCATTTAACGCCAGAAATGTGCAAAAACCCCTTTAATGTCTCCCCCCGGTGTTTGGAAGGGGTCTTTGCTACCCCCGGATTTTGGACAGCAGGCTGATTAGAGCTCTGGCCCCCGAGGGTTTAGGGGAAACCTTGACAGTTTTTTGCGTTACTGGGTGTATTTGGGGTATGGGGCGCTAGGTCAGACCACTATAGAGAGGGACTATAATTTTGTTTATTAGTGGCCTTGGTGGTGAGGGTTTTTGTTTGTATTTTGTTTGTACTTTTCCTGTGCCTCAATAAAGCTGGCGGAGACCAGGTTAAAGAGAATCCCGGTGTCGGAAAGTTGGTGTGCTAAAAGTTTTTCACAAGCGGCAATCTGGAAGGAAAAGACCCCGGGCTGAACCAAGATGCTGACAGAACGCGAGTGAGATCTCACACTAACTACCTACAATTTGGGTGGACCTATTAAATCCTTGAAAAGAAAGTGCTTTCACTGAAAAAAAATATGTGGAACAATACAATACAATGCAAACTACAATGTAAAACAGCAGAAGTAAACCACATAACAAAATTCATCCATCTACAGTTTCCAATTTCAGGACCGGGTTGCCCCAATGCCTTTATTCCCTCCCCCCCATCCCACACATACAGCTACATACTCTGTGGGTTAAAAAGGTGGTGTAACTTTAGGGGCGACATTTTCCCCTTTCTTACTTTCCTGCCCATGACTGGACGCCCACATATGCAATGGGAAAGGAGCTTTGTCCTGCTTTGTCCATGGAAGCTTTTCACTGTAACATCCAATAGGGTGATTAATTTCATTGAAGCTAAGCTACTACATCTCTCCTTTCCCTTGACTGAGGCCATCACATTACTGACCTGTTTCTGTGACCTGCTTACTTTTTCTGTTCATTCCCAAGGTCTCAATTATCTGATAAATAACAGTATCAGATTTTCCCTCTGTGATGACTTCATAGACTGCAGTAAACAGGAATAAAATTCTGCTACCGATGAAATCTCTGCACTTCCAAGAATAGTTGGAACTTCTTCCACTGAATGTTAATGGTATTTTCAATCTGCTTTAATTGTTTGTAAAGGGCTGGAAAGATTCCTTCAAAATAACCTCAGAATTAAAATACATGGACAATACATGGCAAATGTATCTTGTCCTACTTTATGGTGCACATTGTGTACAGGATGGATGAATATCCAATCTCCTTGACTCTTGCAAACTAAGGCAAGAAAATAAGTAGGACCCCATCTGTCTCTGTACAAGACTACAAAGCATTCTTCCCATTTAATATAAAACAGCAAAATACTGTATTGCTGGAAATATAAATGAATGTGATTCTCTTCAAAACAAATTAATTCCGAATGATTAAAATTCATTCCTCTCGTCAAGGCTGCACGGTTTCTCCAAAGATGCCGGATTCAGTGCAGGAATGTTGCCATACCAATTATATTCAATGCAATATGATCCATTTCCTCCAATCTCTATAATTTCAATTCATCCAATGATTATACAGCATTTTGTAAATCCTTTATCTTGGGCGGCATTAAACCTATAGATATGGTATCGCCCACCTGTAGGCACATTGTGATCACCAAAACAGTCACTAAGGGCCACATGTATGAACCTGTTTAGGTCTAACACTCACACTTTTGCCCATAGGTTACTATGGGCAAAAAAGTGAGTTTTAGACCTAAACAGGTTCATACAAGTGGCCCTAAGTATTAAGAAAAAGGCAATACAACGCACAGAATTTACTGGAGGTCATATTGTAATAGAAAACATAAAAATGTCCCATTTCTCTGTGATTTCCGTCTGTAAAATGTGCTGAAGGTAAAGAGGAAACATAAAAGCGCCACTTGTGTGAATACATCTTTAAGATTAATGTGAGGTCGTAGTTAAGGTGCCTCTCACCTGGGTCAGTTGTACTGGATGATACAACTCATATATATCATCAGATGAAGTGGAGTCTTGAGGGCTCCAGCGAAACACGTTGTAATTTTTATTTATTTTTTATTAAAACCGGCACATAATTTTGGAACTTTCCTACTGTCAGTTTCTTCATATATTTTAAAGTTTACATTCTACTCCTGAGCGATGGGAATATTTGTTTGGCTATTTCTGGATAATTTAATTGTCGTTAGTATTTGATATTTTTTGTAAATTGCTAGTAATGCTAGTGTAGGCACTCAAAAAACAATGAGGACCATTGACACGAGTTGCGAGCGTGCGTATTTTGGCCAAAATATCAGCTAATGCCTCATATTTGATATTTTTCCAGTACGTAGTTTTGGCCTATAATACTGGGGAGCAAAGGTTGTCAGTGTTTTGTGCTGGACACTTGGAATATGCTGGGCAACCCGCTCAATCGAATAGTAAGGGTGACATCAATTGGTTGTAAGCTAGCGTGGTGCACCACAAGCAACCATATAACTGATCCATACATAAGCCTTATCTATATGGAATTATTATACTAGCCATCACCCACTCGTGGATAGTAGGTGAGTGGTTATTTATCAGTATTTGTGCAATCTCCTCTGTGTGGTATTGTTGCCTTTCTGCATACTGGTGTGAACTGGTATTAATCCAGTATGCAGTTTGTACTCGCCAGTTGCCCTCCTAGTGGATGGGTGTGTGAGCAAGTGGAGCTGCACCTGTTACATATCTCCCATGTAGCACTGGGGCTTATATTGCCTCCTACTGCATTTAATCTATTGTCTAGCCATTGAGCTTTAAGTATGGCCTTGTGTCAGTGATTTAAGTAAATAATGTCCCATTTTTGTGTGATTGTTGAATAGAAAACATACACAGATGGGCCATTGCTATAGTCAATTCCTTCTTGTGAAATCTCCCTAAAAAGGGAAAGACCTCTGGGAAAAAGCAGAAGAATCTACAGGAGACTCTGCCTTTCCTTTGAAATATACTCACCTCCATGGTGTCTATAATTAGGAGGTCTGGTCTGGTGTTTATATGTAGGAGTACTGGCCTGGGTTCTTTTTTCATTTAAAGGGGTTGTCCAGCTGAAAAAAATATTTTCTAAATAATAGCTCTACTAAATGTTAGAAACTTTTGTAATATACTTTCACTACATATTCTTTGGGCTTCCTGTGGTTCTATATCAGCTGTTTGGTAACAGGAAGCTCAGTAGATTTGTGTGTCTGGACACATGGGAAACAGCTTCTTGTAGAGCTTAGAAGATCACGTGACCGAAAGGGTTTGGCTTTTTCAGGGATGCCTCTGAAGCCAACCCCCCTTTTGGTGCTTCCTTCCAAGTTTTTCAACATAAGGAAGGAGACAAGGGGTGCACACTGAGAATGAGGTTGGGAGGGATGAAGCTACACAAAGCACAGCAAATGATCCGGGCACTTTTAAAAGGGCAAAGTTTAACAGCTTTTGCTGCTGCTTGGCTGAAGAGAAAGGAGGCTACAAACGGCACAGGAAAATAAAAAATAGCATATAAAACCTCACAGGGTGATGAATGGAAACAACTATATGAGATTTTTTACTATGGTTTGACAGACAATCTTTTTAAGAGATCCTGTCTGGAGTCTATTTATCTGGTCCGGATAATTTTACTCAGATAGTAGAACTACCTATACCGGCATAAAGCATATAAAAATAATTTTTGTTAGAATCACAATAAAAATATATAAATTAGAATCAAAGCACCAAAGTTCAACCATTCAGAGGAAGGTGATAAAGAGTAAGACATGTAATGGGGAATCAAAATGTATTCACAACAGTTAGTTTGTCTGTAAACAAAGACAATTCACATAAATAGATTTTGCCAATAATTATATAGAGATAAAGGTTGAGTGCATAGAACTCACAAATGCATTAATCTTATATGTAATTATCAGTATGTAAAATATTTGCAACTATCAGGAAGGATATATTGAAGGAAATATTGTGTCCGTTACAGTCCCACAGTACTAGAACAGAACCGCACTATATATGCTCTTTGGAAGGAGAATTTCATTGCGTGCTCCAAATACAGATGTAGCAAAGCTTAACTTGACATCTTACATTATCAGAACTATATTAATGGCTTCTGAGATAAGATATGTCGCTGCAGTAACTTATCTATGCCAAATAATCTTTGCAGCATCTGTACAAGTCCTTTGATTTGTTTCCCACGTGGTCACTATTTTAATTTTATATGAAAGAACATTTAGAGATTGTAATGGCATGACGTCAATGAGGCAACATCCGGCTTCATGCTGAGCAAGCGTCCAAGAAAGAAGTATCTAATGAGAAATCATAAAACCATCAACACACTCTTATTTTCGCCATTTGAATATATTACACATATGGGAATAGTATGATAATTTTATAGATGTAAATGTATATAATCGCTCTAACTGCTTGCCACATGTTATTTATAGACTAGAGGGACAGATATATTTGGGCAGCTGAGAGCTGACGTGGCTGTCAACTGAAGCTAATGTAGGATAATGTATCAATCATTCAGATTAATGGACTTACAGAAAACAAAAAAACAGTGCTTGTTAAAGGGGTATTTGCAACAGATGGATCAGCTGCAAACATGTAGGCAAATGTAAATAAAGGCTATTACCAAATTTTACTGCATTTCAGAGTTAGAGCAGTTCTTATGTCCTGCTTGTGTACACAACTCTCCGTAAGTTAAAGCCACCTCTCTCTGCTTTGAGCCATGGCCAGGATGGTGACATCACTCCCTGCTGTGTCTTATCAGCAGCACATGAGCTTGTTTATCTTTTTTACTGACAAACTTTAACCCTTTTGAGCTCCGTAGCCTTCTGCTCCAAGGTTAAAACACCTCAGTCACCAATGTCCTCCAACAGGCTCATATAGGAATATGCAGAACCAGCCCACAGCCTGAAGTTGAAGTGGTAGTCTGAAGTTGGCCGTGCAGAGCAGGCTCTGTGAAACAGCCTCTAATGGTCCCATGGTCACAGGACATATGGTCAGGGGTTGTTCTGATGGACGTGCTGAGATTTGTAGTTGTGCTTCCCATCGCCCAGGGTATCCATCATTTTATCTTGCTTTTTAAGGATTTTTTTCAGCTATTATAGTTGCTCGCACTGATGAACCTTATGGTTATTAAAGTGCTATGTGCGTGGACACTTAGGGCGACATATATGTGTTTTGGCGCCCAGGCACCATTTATTTGCACGCGTTAGTAGCGTAGAATGTGCCTAAATCTATGAACCTGTTCTACTGCGGGTCATAGATTTAGCGCTTTCTAGATACTAAGCGACACTTCGGCCCCAGGTAAACCACTTTTAAAGTGCTCTACCAGTAATGTGCCTGGATTTGCCATTCTGAAGCTATAAATATTGAATATATTTGTATTTTAGATGTTAAAGGGGGTTGGGCTCTTTCATAGTATCACAGAGCCAAAAAGGCCGCTTCCCTTTTACACTTCCGTTCAGGGCTGGGGGGCTTGGTACACAGTGATTGGTAATAATCTCCCCTATTCCTAGCTGACCCTTTTCCCCAGTGACATTAGTTTAAAAGGGGGTTTGGGAAACTGTTGTGCACAAAAACCAGAGCTCCCTTTGGGTTTAAAACCTGTCAGTAAGTAAAACAAAAATTCCCCTCCTTTTTAAAATAAAGGGAAAAAAAACAGGGGTGGTTTTCACCATATGGCCACTTTAAGCAGCCCCGTTAGTTAGAAAGAGGTTTGGGCCGGAAAAAGGGAACCCGTGGGAGATTGCAGAAAAATAGATTGGCCAATTTTGGAAATAAAGGCAAAATTAAAACAGCCCAAAGTATAAGGTAAAAAAATCTTTATTTTCCCTTTTAAACTAAAAAAAAAGAGATGGGGAATCCCCAAAAAGGAAGGTTTTTTTTTAAAATTTTCAGCCAAGCTGTCCCAGGGTAAATTTTGCCCATGGGGCTTTCAAAAATTTTTGGGCCCCCAAACTGGCCTCCTTGTGACGCGATTGTGGGCTGCTGTTTGGCTCCCATGGTAACTGGGTGCCAAGTGAAGGCCTCGGTTACATCCTGTCATAGAAGGGTAACAGGAGAACAATAATATACCCATATACTGGGTTTTACAACATTTAAACATTTTATAGAAAATACATCTCTGTTTCAGGGGGCCCTAGGGGGGGGAAAGTTTTATTTAAAAAAAAATCATTTTAAAATAATTTTGGTCACCCCCCCCCTCCCTGAAAAAAAGGGAAAAAAAAAAAAGTTTAAACACCCACAAAAATGTCCCTTTCCCCCAAAAAAATGGCCCAATAACAGAAAGGGGAAAAAAAAAAAAAAAAAGGTTGTTGGTCTCTTTAAAATGGGGATGCAAAAAAATTTTTTTTTGGGGTTTTTTTTTGAAATTTTTTAAAATATAAAATGCAGTGAAAACGAAATACGGTAAATTTGGTTAAAAGAAAAAAAATAAAACCTTCATAATTTCAAAATTTTAACGGATGCGGCGGCCCCAAACAGCATAAGTTTTGGGGGCGCCGCCGCGACATCCGGGGGTTGGGCCCCCTGTGGTCAAACCCCCAAACGTGATGGTATATTGGGGAAACCCGCCAGGGACGGAGTCTATGGGGGCCCCCGGTTTTTAAAATGGGCCCGCCCCAAAAGGGGGGGCGGGGGTTAGGGTGCGGGGGGCCCCCCGGTTTTGGGGGTACCCCCCGAGGTGGCTACCCGCGGTGGGCAGCCCAGGTTTCAGGACAGGAACACAGGCCCGTTTGGGAGAAGGAAAAATAGGTAGCTGGATAAAAATTTTAAAAAAAATCAGGCCCCCGACAGGGAACCCAAAAGGTTTAAAAAGCAGGAAAACAGGAAAGGGAAAAGGACAGGTAACAAAAGAAAGGGTACAGCCCGGGACAGGTGGGGATCACGGGGGATAATCAAGAACATGACGCATATCAAGGGGGATCATGACAAAAAACAGCAGGGCACAGGACAGCAGGAGACGCCAGAAATATGGTCAGGGGCTCTGGGGGGCCGAGGAACTGAACCCGCAACTTAAAGGGGAAATCCAAAGGCTGGCGGGGGTTTAAAAATGAGGGACGCAAAAAAAGCAATTCAACAAACAAAGGGTGACCCCCGAACAAAAGGGGGGAATTTCCTTTTAAAAACCAGGGGTCATAGGGGTTTAAGGTGGGAAATAACAGGGGGGGCAGAACTGGCCCAAAAAAAGCCGCCCAAAAGAAAACGTGCACAAACAGACCCAGGAAAGGGAACAGGACAGGACGGCAATACCAGAAGGGAAAGCACGCAAAGGGGGTCCATGGCAGGGGACCCGGGGTGATCCTTTACAGAAAAAACCCCCCCTCAAGCCCCCCCCTCACCCTCCAAATCACAAAAAAAATTGCATTTTCCCGTAGGGCAAAGGGGGCCCGCAACTTCTACGGTGGCAACCCAAAAAACCAAGTACAGGCGAAATTTTTCCAGTACGGGAACCCCCTAAATAAGGAGGGGCATGGGAGGAAACAAAAGTGGCCCAGGGAAGAAAGGGGGGCTAGGGCGTGAAAGGGGACCAAAACGGGGCGGGCCCCTTTGGGGGGGGGGCCCTTTTTTAGGGCAACAAAGCTCTGGGCTGGACCATTTTTCCCAAGAACGGACGTTTTTGGGGTGGGCCCTGGCTAGGAAAACCCCGCTTGGGCTGGGCCATGAGCTAGGCAACGGGGCGCTCTGGGGGGCCTTGGGGCTGGAAACCCGGAAACCCCTGGGCTGGGCCAAAGGGGTCGGGGAATGGACTTCTGGGCTGGGCCATGACCGGCCCAAAAAACCGGACGCTCGGGGGGCCAAGGCCTTGGCAAAATGGAAAGACAGACATCGGCAACCATCCCGCGGGGCAGACAGACACTCTTTGGGCGAACCAGGTTTCCAGTGGGGGGCCGGGCAGACACCGGGGGAAAACCCTGAGCCCCGCGGGATAAAACAGACCTCTGGGGAGCCTGAGCCCGCGGGGGCAGACAGGGCACCTGGGGGGGGAACCTTTAGCCCGCGGGGAAAAGACAGGGCATTGGGGAACCATAGCCAGCGGGGGCAGACAGACACTCTTGGGCGGAACCATGGGGCCAGGGCAAAAGACGGACACTTGGGGCCCAACCTTAGGCCCCGCGGGACAGACGGACACTCTGGGCGAAACCCTGAGGCCAAAAGGGGGCAAAGGGCCCCCCTCTGGGCAAAAAAAAAGGCCAGCGGGACCCGACCGGGGCACTTTGGGGGGAACCCTGGCCAGGGGTTTAAAAAGAAAAAAGGGCTGGCAAGACAACAGCAGAAAAAAAGTAGACAAAGGTCCCCAAAGGGGGGACCAAAGGTCAGTCCAAATTTTGTAAAGGTTTTCGGCGCACTACAGATACATTGGACCTCCGACCCCCGGGCTCCTTTATTTTGGATCCCCCTTTGGTCACCACAGGCGGGGATGGGAATAAAGGAGAACCACGCCCGGGAGCGGGGGTCTAAGGGGCCCCTGGTCTTCCCGGAGCCCGCCGAAAAAAACAGGGAAAGGGCTTAGCTGTGGGGACCGCCGCGTCAACGGAAAACACGGTGGAAAAACAGGAAATAAAGGGAGCTGGATACGACAAAACACAACTTCAGGCCCCGACAGGAACAGGGGCAGGTTTAACCCCAAACAGGAAAACAGCAGGTTTCAGGACAGGTAACACAGCTGGGTACAGCAGGTAAAAAGGGTGGGGATACGGGAGGGAAAAATCAAGTAAAATGACATTTTGATTAAAGGGCGGGGTTTATTTGGGAACTTAAAAGCGACCAGGACAGCAGGGGAAAGAAAGACATATGGTCGGAGCTTTGGGGGGCCGAGGGACCTAAAACCCGCAACTTAGAGGTTAAATCCCGAAAAGGGGGAGAAAGGGGCTAAAAGATGAGTACGCAACAAACAGCAAGCAAAAAAAAACAATGGACCAAAGTAGACAAAGTAGACAGAGCAAGTAACCTATTTTTTGGGGGGGAAGCTGCCCGCGCGGGGGCCCCTAGGGAGGCACAGTGCCACACAGGGGACCCCAGGGAAACCCAGGGGCAGGGGAAAGGGGAAATATCCGGAAGGGCAGGGGGGGCACGCTGGCGGCCTTGGGAGGGGGACCGCGGGGGTGATCCCCGTGACACAGATAGCATGTCATTTTTTACAAAAAACATTTAACTCCAAAACAAACCCCAAAACCGAAAAGGGAACCCAGGGCCTTTTGGACTGGGGCCGCCGGGGTAACGTTTGGGAAACCGTTTTTGGGGCCCCGGGGGGGGAGTGCCGCAGCTCCCCCGGGCCCCTTTCCCCGCAATTTTCCAATTTCCCTGAGCGGGCCCGTGCCCTGCGTCCTTTGCGCCCGAGAAACCCAGCCCCTTTGCCGGGGACCCAATTCCCCGACTCGGGGCTGCGCCGGGGGTCAGCGGCACAGCGCCACTAGGGCTTTCGCTGCGCTGATCCCCCCCTGGCAGGGCTGAAGGCGTTAGGGCCCCCGCCGCCAGGGCCCCGGCCCCTTTTTTTCTGAAATTTGGCGGCCCCGATGGGCGTCACATCAAAACCCCCGCCCCCTATGAAACGGCGGGGCCGGGGGGCAGCCAGCGGTGGGAGCGGCCCCGGGGTGAAATTTTTTCCTTTTGTTTTGTATTTTTTTTTCTTCCTTTCAGGGGCCCCCGGCAAAAGAAAGGGGGGGCCGGATACAAAAGGGGGGGGGGGGTTTCCCCGGGGTAAAAAATTGGGGGTTTCCCCGGCTACAAAGTGGGGTCCCCCCGGCTACAAAAAGGGGGGTCCCTGGGGTACAGGGGTGGTCCCCGGGGTACAGAGGTGGGTCCCCGTTACAAAAGGGGGGGCCTGAAATTCAGAGGGGGGGTCCCCCCTACAAAATTGGGTCCCTTTGGGTACGAGGGGGGGTCCCCCAATACAGAGGGGGGTCCCTGGTACAGAGGGGGGTCCTTGACTACAAAGGGGGGTTTCCCCGGCACAAGGGGGGTCCTGGCCCACAAAAGGGGGGGTCCCCCGGCTACAGAGGGGGGGGCCCCGGGTAAAAGAGGGGGATCCCTGGCTACAAAGGGGCCCTGGTAATGAAAGGGGGGCCCTGGGCTACAAAAAGGGGGGGCCCGGCTAATGAAAGGGGGGGGCCCGAAATACAAAGGGGGGCCCTGGCCCAAAGAAAGGATTTGGGGCCCCGAATACAAAGGGGGGCCCGGGTAAAAAAGGGGGGACGGCTAATGAAGGAGGGCCCCGGGTAAAAGGGGGGCCCTGTACAACAAAAAGGGGGGCCCTGGCTAATTTAAAGGGAGGCCCTGACTACAAAGGGGGGCCCCGGGTTTAAAGAAGGGGGGAAATGACTACATAGGGGGCCCTGGCAAAGAAAAAGGGGGGCCCCGACTTTCAAAGGGGGCCCCCGGCAAAAGAAAAAAGGGGGGGGGTGACTACAAAGGGGGGCCCTGACTTCAAAGGGGGCCCGGGTAATGAAAAAGGGGGGCCCCGGGCTACAAAAGGGGGGCCCCGGCTAATGAAAGGAGGGCCCTGAACCTACAAAGCGGGCCCTGGGGTAATGGTAGGGGGGCCCCGACTACAAAGGGAGGGCCCCAACTACAAAGGGGGGCCCTGGCTAAAGAAAAAAAGGGGCCCCCCAATTCAAAGGGGGCCCTTTCCCCATGAAAAGGGGGGCCCTGCTTTCAAAGGGGGGCCCTGGTAATGAAAGGGGGGCCCCGACTACAAAGGGGGCCCTGAAATTTCCCAAAGGGGGGCCCCGGTAATGAAAGGGGGGCCCCCGACTAAAAGGGGGGCCCGGCTAAAAGAAAGGGGGGGCCCTTACTTTAAAAAGGGGGCCCCCTTTTAATGAAAGGAAAGGGGCCCCCCCACACAAAGGGGCCCCCACAAAAGGGGGCCCCGGGTAATGGGAAAAGGGGGCCCTGGGCTTTCAAAAAGGGGGCCCCGGCTAAAGGGAAAAGGGGGGGCCGGAAATACTAAGGGGCCCTGGCTTTTGAAAGGGAGGGCCCCGACTACAAAAAGGGGGCCCGGGTAATGAAAGGGGGGCCCTGACAAAAAAGGGGGGCCCGGGGGTAATGAAAAGGGGGGGCCCCGGGGAATGAAAAGGGGGGGGGCCCCCTACCCAGGAGGGGGGCCCCGACTACCTAAAGGGGGCCCCGACTACCTAAATACTAAAAAAGGGGGGTGAAATTTAACCCCAAAATACTAAAGGGGGGGGGGGCTGGTTTCCTGCACACCCAGCAAAGGAGGCCCCTAACTAACTGTTTTATACCTAAGGGGCCTAACTGCCTTTATAAACCTAAAAGAGACCCCTAACTTTCCTTTTATAGGGACCTAAAGGGACCTTAACTTTCCCGTTTAGGAAACCCAAAGGGGGGCCCTAACTGGGCCCGGATACAAAAATTTAAGGGAAGCCCTTAAAAAATTCCTTTAAAACTTTCCTAAAGGGGGGCCCCCAAAAATGCTTGCCCGCCCCCTAAAAGGGGGCCTAACTACCAAGCTTTAAACCCAAGGTTTGGGGGCCACCCAACCAAAAAGGGCCCCCCTAAATGAAGCCTTTCTCTTTCCTAACTGGGGCCTGCTTTTCTACTTTGGGGGCTGTTTTTCCCAACCCCCCCCCTTGGGTTTCTAGGAAAATTTGGCCCTCAAGTTATGGGTTGTACCCCCTCTCCCACCCCTGGGAAGTTTGTACAAGGTGGGAAAGGTAAAGAGTGCTGGGAAAAATGAGGGTTCTAAGATATTTGTGTTTAATTTCTGCAGGGGTATTTGGGGGCCGGGACAAGGGATCATGGCGGTTTGGGGAAAGGTGCAGAAAAAAAAGGGGAATTAAAAAACGACTTTAAGAAAGGAAAAGACTAAACGATAAGCGTCTTCGGTGGTTCCCCGATTTCAGGGGGGTTTTTTTTTATATTTTATGTGGGTTGGGGACCTGGCTGGTTTTTCCCGACCAATATGTTTTTTCTCTAAAATTTTGGGGGGTTTAATTTGGGAGCGTACATGGGGTTCCTTTAAATTTTAAGGCTATGTTCAAACGGCTTAAAAAAGGGCGAAATTTTGGTCCTTTAATTTTCCCCCAAGGGGCGGGAAATTACGGGGTGAAAACGGCCCAAATTTATTACGGTAATTTCCCCAGTTCTCATTAGGAGAAAAAATGGATTAAGCTCCCTTCCTTTTCCCCCCCCCCTTTGGGGAATACACCGAGGGGGAAAAATTGAATTGTCATTTTTCCCAGGGGGGCGTATAAAAGCGCCCCTAAAGAATGATTGTCTATGGGCCGGGGAGGTTTCCCGGCCCCCACCCTTTTGCTCCCCCGCCCCCCGGGCTTTCCCGGCGTAAACTTTCGGGGCTTTAAATTTTTTTCGCAGTTTTTCCCGGGGAACATAGCCTTAAAAGGTGGGAAAACCTGACCCTTTGAAAGGATTTTCACTTTTCTTTCATGTGGGTTTTTTTTAGGGAAAGGGGGTGAGGTGCTTGACCAAGGGGAAATTGGGGAGGGATATTGTATTCCGGGTAGTGGTGGGGTATGGATTTAAACTACTTAGGGCCCCGTGTCTATGATATGTTTAAATGACAATTTTGGGGAATTTCATTGTACTACAAAAATACAAAATTATTTTTTTTAAAAACCCGGATTAAATTTTGGAAAAAAGGGCGCGGGGGTTTTGGGCCAGAAGGGTAACATTTTAAAGGGCAGGGCCTGGTTAAAGGCCCCAGTTTTTTTTTTTTTTTCCTGTTCAGGGAAAAAAAAATAAAAAAAAAAATCCGAAAATTACGGGATCCCTTAAAGGAATCCCCGTCGTAAGAATGTGCCCATTTTTATCGCAGGCGCAGTTATAGAGCAGTTGAGCTAAGAAGTTTAAAAAACCCCTCCCCCGCCAAATTTACGTAAACTTATGTCACAACGTCGTTAAGGGGGCTCCGCAAACCCTTTAATAAAGCGGGGGACCGGTCTTGGTTGGTGGTTTGACCCCCCTGAAAAACAGCAGGGGATGGGGGCGGGGCAGGAAACCAAACCCTCTTTTTTAAAAAGCCTATTTCATTTGTTTATACAATGCAATAGAAAGTAAAATTTACCAAACCCCCTAGTTTTCAAGTATCCCCCGGGGGAATCCCAAAATACAACTCAAAAAAAAAAAAACATAAAAATTTTAAAAAAAAATTTTTTTTTAAAAAATTTTTTAAAAAACCCCCCGTATTGCCATAAATAATAAAAAAAAAATCCCCTAATTGGTATTGGTGATCCAATTTTAAAAATCTCATCTTTTAAAATTATTAAAAATCATTTATCCCCTACTTGATCAACCCGTAAAAAGAAAAAAAAAAATTTCCAAACCCCAAAACTGGGTTTTTTTTTTATTTCAAATCCCCTAAAAAATTTGGGAAAAAAATTTAAACAACAAATCCCTTCTGTCTCAAAATTTGGGACCCAAAACAAATTTTACTTAAGGGCCCTAAAAAAATGTGCCATTAATCGGTGTATAGGTGGAAAAACCAAAAAGTTATTGGTGCAGAAAATTGGCACCGCAATGCAAATTTCAAAAATAGAAAATGTTTGGATTTTTTTTTATAGTTCTATAACATAACGAAAACCCTACATATTTGGTATTGCCAGAATTGTATCAACCTGCAAATACGCATAACACATTGTTTATACTGAAGAGTGAATGCCATAAAAATAAACTCCCCCCAGTTTATTCTATGGTGCGGTGAATGACACCATTTGAAAGCATATCTTGTCTTTCAAAATAAAAGCCCTCGTATGTCTGTGTAGATTAAAAAATAAAAAAAGTTTTGACTCTTGGAAAACAAGGAGAAAAAACGAATGTGTTGACCAAAAAGAAGTAGTATCCCGCAACAGAAATTTTAGTAGACCAGGCGCTCGTTTCAAAGGAAAAAGCCCCGTGGTAGCCCGGCGTTGGATAAAAGGCTAATTTTATTCCATAAAAGATGCAATAGGTGTTCACCTTAGCAAAAAAACAGCAACGCACATAACGCGCTTCGTGCCTCACCGGCACTTCCTCAGATGATACAGTGTTACATTTAAAAAGACAACCTAAAAAACACACCTATTTAAAAAAAATGGAAAAATTACGATTGGTACAAGTTGCAACCAATTGGAGCTGATGTTACACATACATAAAAGAAATTCCCCGGGATAAGGACCAATGAGAAAATTCAAAAAAAGGAATGAGATTGAAGAATAAACCTGATTGGCCAAGTCTAGGAGGGAAGTTTAATCTGACTAATGAGGTAAAGAGCTACTCCGATCCTATACATTTCTATGGGGAGCAGTGCAGCCAATCAGAGAACAGAGCTAGTTGCTTAGGAGAAAATTACAAAACCATTGATTGGTTGAACCATGGAGGGAAATTTAATCCACCAATAGACAAGCGAGCTATTCGGTCCTATGTTAATATTTGGGGTAGGAGAAGTCTCTTATTTTATATACAAAAGGAGATGCGCTCGTGATGTCAAGAGTTCATCAGTATCGGCGGGAATTACAATTAGACCAATATAAACTTAGAAAAAACTGGTATACAACTATAAAAAAGGCAACTATTTATATAATGTCACCGGCAGATCGCCAAGATAAGGGAGCAGCAGGTATAAACATTACGGGCGAACGAAGATGATGAAAGAACAATTGAAACAAGGCAATGGAATTTATAAATAATTGAAAAAAAACCGGAGTTAATGGATCAGTGTAAAATACATGTTGAGAATATTATGTGTAAGTATTAATAAAGGACTATAGGAAAACAAGATAAATGGAAATATGTTTAAAGAATCCAACAAAAATATGTTAAAACTTTGAATATATGCCCAAAAGGTGATTCTAAAATAAGTATAATAGTATCCTTATTTAATGAATGTATACTATAAAAATGTAAAATGCACGGTCCTTAAGGGATTAATATATAGTTTTGTGGTGAAAGATTCAGTAGAACTTGGGGCGACATGTATGAAATTTGCCGCTAACAGGCCAGTTCTAAATTGCTTTAAAGTGGATTTTCTCACACAAGGATTGCTTTTTATAAAACAAGTCCCTTTGCAATACATGTCCATTAACAGTGTCCTACCTATTCTGAGATATCACCTCTTGTATGGGCTGCATCAGCTCCTCAGGTTCCCATAGACAACCCGTTCTATCTCCATATAGCGCCCCACAAATGCTATATCTACAGACCTGGGGTCCTCAGCAGCTCGTCCTGAGCA
>JAODAL010052514.1:0-25919 GCA_025379985.1 Phyllomedusa bahiana
TAGAAAAGGGGGCCCCAAGGGTGTATTTAGTTTTAAACCTTTTGCAATTAATGAATGTAATGCCATCATGATAGTGGGCGGAGTGTATCAGATATTTTTATGACTCAGCAGCGTTTCGGCAATGATGATGTATACGGGGGGCTGTAGTTGAAGTCACAAAAAATGGGGGGGGGGAAATTGAAAACCCCGTTACATTTAATATTTATGGAAACATTAGACAGACGGAATGAAAGAGAGGAGGTCCGCTTTCTTGATTTACCAATTTTTCCCCCAAAAATAAAATACAATAATAAATGATTGTGGTTCTTAATTATTTATCGGAAATGTTTAAATATTTGAAATGGGTGTTAATTTCTTTTAAAAGGGGGGGGTGTCCCAAAATTTTGAACTTATTGGAAAATCAGATGTGTGGGGTATATCCTAGAAGGAATGTCCCCCCCAGTCTTGGTACACCAAATGTTTTTATTTATACTTTTTTGGGGAATTTACAGAGAGCGACCCCAACAAAATTTAAAGCTTGCAATTTTTTCCCCTCATAGTGATGATAGTGACAAAAAATAAATGGGTTGGATTTTTTATATGGTGATTGAATGAATGAATAATTAAATGGGTGGATATTTGGTGGAAGAAATGAGGGCAGGTTTGAAGGGTCCCCCAGTGTAGGGCCCCTTTTTTCAGTTAAAAAATGGGATTGTTCGCTTTTTTTTAAACCCATGGACCCAATTAGGTGCATTCAGGCCCCGGCCCCCTCTTTTAAGGGCCCCCGAGATCGGGGGGGGGGCGGTGGAGGAGAAATAAAGTAAAAGTACACATTTTTTTCTTTTGAAAGAGTCCGGTGCATTATGCTTTAAAATGGTTTACGATTGAATTGTCGTTTTTTAGCAGAAAGTGAAAATTTGAGTGAAAAAAGGTTTATAGATTCGGGTTTTAATACTAATGCGGCAAAAATGGGCCCGAGCTCCAAAAATCATAATGTCGCCCCGATTTTTTAACCCGATGATAGGGAGTGGAATGAATCATGTTCATTCAGTGGAGGGATGGGAGAGTTGATCGGGAGAGGAATGAATTGAGGGATGATGGATAGTTATTAAAAAAAGGAAGGAACATTTTTGAAAAACGAAAGGTGAAGAAAAAAGAAGCCCAAAAAAGGAAAAATACACAGTGGAGTAAGAACAGGATTACCCGCAATAAGAGACCTAAGAATTCTAGCTCGGGGCTCCTTAAAAAAAGGTATTTGAAAGTCATAATAATGGGGGAGCTAGAAAAAGGTAAAAACGTGAATCCCCGGTAAAAACTAATGTTGCAGAGGAGCTGTCAGTGTGATGTCAATAACTGGGGGGGGTGAAAAAAATCTTCCCTTAATAAGGCGCGATGGATGGATGGTGGATGGATGGTGAAGAGAGAGATTGCCGAATGATGGATAGTTAGCTGAAAGGATATATTAGGAAAAATAAACCCTTAAAAATTCTTGTTTTTTTTATGTCCCAATGAATTTCTATAATTTTTTATTTCATGTATAAGGGATGAGGGGGGAAATTTTTGATAAAGGTTGACAGCTCAGTAAGTGCGAGATAGTGGATAGTTTAAGGGTGAAATGAGATATTGGGCCCTCATTTTTGGGGGGTTTTTTTGTAATTTAAAAAGTAAATGATGTTATATAAAAGAGAATATAAGAAGAATTTCCAAAAGGGAAAATTAATCAAGATAGTAAAAATGAGGGTCCGGTTTTGGAAAATGGGGTACTTGTTGAGAGGTTGTTTTGTGCCCCCTATAGAATTCACAGAGGGAAATTGAACCTTTCCTTTTTAGTTTCATTTTTTTTCCCTTCCCCCTTAAGAGCCCTAAATTTTTATTTTTTTTTCAAATAGCCCTAATAGGGCTTGTCTTTAAGTTGTATTTTTATGGTATAATTTAATAGTCATGTGTTGACCAGTTCATTAACCTTCTTAGGGTGTAACCAGTGTTCAGATTTTATGGAAAGGGTTTCCCAGTGGGAGGTTGGTTTTGGGCCCGGTTCCTGGGGGGTTATGCTATAGGATTTTGCAGGGCTTAATGTTGAAGGGTGTTATAGGGTCAGCTGTCCCCTGTATTTGGAACAAGATATACCAATATTATTGATACTTGTGTCTTGCGGCTTTATAGTTGCTTAAAGCCACCATGGAGTCTTTGGACTAAATGTAGGTCCATTTATTTTAAATGTGGATTTATTCATTAAAAGTTAAGTCTTATTTATTTCCATTTTCCATATTGTTGTATTTGTCATGGTGTGGAGGTATTATTCAGTGGCTATATGGTGGTGATATGAGGTCATGGTGTGGAGGTATTATTCATTCACTATGTGGTGGTAATATGTGGACATGGTGTAAAGGTGTTATTCAGTCACTATGGGCCACATGTATGAAACGGTTTTGGTCTAAAATTCACTTTTTTCCCCATAGGTTTCTACCTGGTGGCGTTGAGTATCTAAGCCTATCCTGTGTTATCCTACCTGCTGGCGTTGACTATCTAAGCCTAGCAATAGTAGTGTTAAATAGGAACATGGTCGGGGCGGAACTACCGGGGTAGCAGACATAGCAGCTGCCACGGGGCCTGCTCCAGTAGGGGGCCCGGTCCCTGGCATTGTTCCCCGGCCGGCGTGCCCTGTGTGAGTTTAAATGCTGCTGCGGCTGCCTGCCAGGGTTCTCCAGTCTCCACTCACTCAAACTTTGCTAGAGGGGGTTGTCACAGCAGGTGAGGGACCAGAGCGGAGGTCCTTAACAAGCTGCAGGGAGCAGTCAGAGTGTCATGGACACTGACTGTTCTTCTGCTCACCACGCCCCCGTCCTCCTCCTCCCCTGTTCTGCTGTCCGGCAAACACATGCAGATAGAGGGGGAAGATTCACAATTAGAAGAAAATACCAAGGCAAGGCAGCTTGCAAAAAAAGACCAGAGAATTGATTTACAGTGCTCACTCACTGTCCCTGGTGTCTCAGCAGCAGGTACAGACCAAACAATGTGAAAAACTGGCAACATAAACTTTCAGGGTACAGCACCTCCACATCGTACTGTGCCTGCAGACAGTCCAGTAATAGGTGAAAGGGTTAATTTGGGGGAGGAGGCAGATGTGTGAGTATTATAACTTTGTTTTAAGGGGCATGTACGGGGGAGGGGGGTGAGGAGGGATGTGTCGGGGGAGGCTGGGGGGAAGGGGGGAGGCTGTGGGAGGAGGGCTGGGGGAAGGGGGGTTGGGGAGGAAGGCTGTGGGAAGGGGGGGCTTGGGGGGGTGCTGTGGGGGGGGAGGTGTAGGAGGGTATGGGAAGGGGAGGTGTGGGGGGGGATGTGGGGGAAAGGGGGTGCTGGGGGAAAGGGGGATGCTGGGGGGGGAGGCTGGGGGAAGGGGGGGGGGGAAAGGGGGAGGTTTGTGAGGGGGATGTTGGGGAGGGTGCTGTGAGGGGGATGTGTGGGGGGGGGGGAGGTGTGAGGGGGGATGTGTGGGGGAGGGGGGCTGTGAGGGGGGGTGTGTGGGGAGGGGGGTGTGGGGGGATGTGGGAGAAGGGGAGGTTGTGGGAAGGGGAGGTGGGGGGAAGGGGAGGCGTGAGGGGGGTGTTGGGGGGGGAGGCTGTGGGGGGGGATGCTGTGGGGAGGGAGGATGTGAGGAGGGATGGTGGGGGGGGATGCTGGGGGGGGGAAAAGGTGTGGGGAGGGAGGTGTGGGGAGGGAAGTGTGGGGGGGATGTTGTGGGGGGGGGAGGCTGTGGGGGGCTGTGGGTGGGGAGGCTGGAGGGAGATGTGGGAAAGGGGGGGCGGGGGGAGGGGATGTGGGGGAAGGGGGAGGTGGAGGGGGATATGTGGGAAGGGGAGGCTGTGGGAGGGATGTGGGGGGAGGGGAGGTGTGGGAGGGATACTGTGGGAAGGGGAGGTGGGGGGAAGGGGATGCGTGGGGGGGATGTGTTGGGGGGGGGTGTTGGGGAAGGGGAGGTGTGGAAAAGGGGGGGGTTTGAGGAGGGAGTGTGGGAGGGATGCTGTGGGAAGGGGAGGCTGTGAGGGGGGGATTGTGGGGAGGGGAGGTGTGGGGAGGGTGCTGTGGGGAGGGAGGCGGTGAGGAGGGATACTGTGGGAAGGGGAGGCTGGGGGAAGGGGGATGTGGGGGAAGGGGTGTGTGGGGAGGGAGGCTGGGGGAAGGGGAGGTGGGAAAGGGGGCTGTGAGGGGGATGCTGGGGAGGGTGCTGGGAAAAAGGGGGGAGGCTGGGGGGGGAGGGATGTGTGAGGAGGGTGTGTGGGGAGGGGAGGTGTGGGGAGGGACGGGGGAAGGGGAGGTGTGAGGGGGGATGCTGTGGGGAGGGAGGTGTAGGGGGATGTGTGGGGAGGGGAGGCTGTGAGGAGGGAGTGTGGGGGAGGGAGAGGGGGGAGGGAAGGCTGGGGGGAGGGAGGCTGTGGGGAGGGAAGCTGTGAGGAGGGATGTTGTGGGGAGGGGAGGCTGTGGGAAGGGGAGGCTGTGAGGAGAGATGCTGTGGAAGGGGAGGCTGTGAGGAGGGATATGGGAAGGGGGAGTGTGGGGAGGGATGCTGTGGGAAGGGGTGTGTGGGAAGGGGATGTGGGGGGGAGGGGGGGAAGGGGAGGGTGGGAAAGGGGAGGCTGTGGGAGGGATGCTGTGAGGAGGGATGTTGTGGGGAGGGGAGCGTGGGGGGATGTGTGGGAAGGGGGGGGGGTGTGAGGAGGGTGTGTGGGAGGGATGCGTGGGGGGGGAGGCTGTGAGGGGTTTGTGTGGGAGGATGTGTGGGGGGGTGGCTGGGGGGGATGCTGGGGGAAGGGGGGTGTGGGGTGGGATGTGGGGGGTGGTGTGGGGGGGGCCCGTGTGTGGGGTAAATTGTGTGGGATCCCATGTGTGGGGGAATGCTTTTTGGGGAAACATGTGGGGGGAATGCTGTGGTGTAATATGGGGGATCCCATGTGTGGGGAGGGATGCTGGGGGGTGATGCGGGGGGTAAATTGGGGGGAATGTGTGGAGGACATGCTGTGGGGGGATGTGGGGGGGTGAATGTGTGGAGTGAAGGGGGGGGTGGTAACTGTGGGGGGGGCTGGGGGGGGTGACTGTGTGGGAAAACATGTGGGGGAAAAATGTGGGGGTGACTGGGGTGGTGGTGGGTAAATGTGGGGGATGTGGGGGGGTGAATGTGGGGGTGAATGATGTGGGTGTGGGGGGTGACATGTGGGGGATGGGGGGGGTGAATGATGTGGGGCTGGGGGGGTGAATGATGTGAAGTGTGGGGGGGGAAATGATGTGTGGGGTGGGGGGGAGGGGTGAGGATGTGGGTGAGGGGAGGGGTGGAGAAAATGTGGGGTGTTGGGGGGGTCAGGGACAGAGAATGGGGGGTTAGGAATCCCATCCTGTGTTTTCCCACCGTGGGGGGTTGGGTATCTAAGGCCCATCCCGTGTTTTCCCATGTGGTTGAGTATTAAAACCATCCCGTTTTCATGTGGCATTGGGGATTAAGCCTATCTGTGTTATCCCACCTGCTGGGTTTGGGGATCTAAGCCATCCCGTGTTATCCTACTGGGGGGTTTTAGTATCTAAGCCCATTGTGTTATCCCACGTGGCGTTGACTTCTAAGCCTGCAAAAGTAGTGTTAAATTGGGGAAATGGTCGGGGGGAATAGGGGTAGCAGATAGCGTGCCCCGGGGTGTCAGTGGGGGGGTCCCCGGCATGTTCCCCCGGCGGGTGCCCCCGGTGAGTTTAAATGTGGTGGGTGCCCGCCAGGGTTTCCGTCCCCCATACTAAACTTTGCTAGAGGGGGTTTTCAAGCAGGTTTAGGGAAAGAGGGGAGGTCCTTAAAAGCTGAGGGAGAGTCAGAGTGTCATGGAACTGAAATTTTTTTGCTCACCCGCCCCGTCCTCCCCTCCCCTGTTTGCTTTGGAAAAAAAGAGGTAGAGGGGGGAAAATTCACAATTGGAAAAAAAAAGGGGAAAAGGAGTTGCAAAAAAAAACCAAAAAGGGAAATTTAATTTTTTCAGTGTCAATCACTGTCCTGGTGTTCAGAGCAGGTACAGACCAAAAATGTGAAAAAATTTGGGAAAATAAAATTTAGGGGGAAGCCCTCCCCAAAAATTTTTGTGTGCAGAAGCCAGTAATAGGTGGGGAAAAGGGTTTTTTTTTGGGGGAGGAAAGGGAGATTGTGTGGTTATTTTTAAATTTGTTTTTTGAATCTTTTAAAGGGAATGTTCACACGGTTATTCAAAACCGTAATTTTGGGGGGGGGTTTCGCCCAAGTTACGGGTTAATAAGGGAGGTTTTCGGGGGGGGGGTGGGGGGGCGGGGGGGTGCCCCCCGGCCCCCTTGAATTGCATTATTAGGGCATAGTGCCGTTTTAATGTGAAGTCAAGGGGAGGTGGGGAGGGGGATGCTGTGGGGGGGAGGCTGGGGGGGAAAAGGGGGGGGCTTGTGGGGGGGGGCGGTGTGGGAAGTGGGGGTTTTGGGAGGGAGGGGCCTTTTTGGGGAAAGGGGGGCTTTTTGAGGAGGGTGCTGTGGGGGAAAGGGGGGGTTTTGAGGGGGGGGATGCTGCGGAAAGGGGGAGGTGTGGGGGGTGTGTGGGGAAAGGGGGGGTTTTGGGGAGAGAGGGTTTTGGGAAGGGGGGAAAGGGTGTGAGGAGGGATGCTGCGGGGGAAAGGGGGGGTGTGGGAAGGGGGGGTGGGGGGGAGGGATGTGTGGGAAAGGGGGGGCTGTAGGGGGATGCTGTGGGAAGTGGAGGTGTGGGGAATGGGTGCTGTGGGGAAAGGGGGGGTGTGAGGGGGGTGTGTGGGAAAGGGGAGGGTGTGGGGGGGAAAGGGTTTTTTGTGGGAAGGGGAGGTTTTGAGGGGGATGCTGTGAGGAGGGTTTCTGTGGGAAAGGGGGGGGTGAGGAGGGGGTGTGGGAAGGGGGGGGTTTGGGAGGGATGTGTGAGGGGGGGATGTGGAGGAGGGATTTTGTGGGAAGGGGGGGGCTTGAGGGGGGGAAAGTTTTGGGGGGGGAGGCTGTGAGAAGGGGATTTTGTGGGGAGGGAAAGGGTGTTTTGGGGGAGGGGAGGCTGTGGGGAGGGGGTGTTGTGGGAAGGGGAGGCTGGGGGGAGAGAGACTGTGGGGGGAGGGGAGGGTGTGGGGAGGGATGCTGTGGGGAGGGAGGCTGTGAGGAGGGGTTTTGTGGGGGGGGGAAAGCTGTGGGGGAAAGGGGTGCTGTGGGGAGGGGGGGCTGTGGGAGGGGGGGTGTGGGGAGGGGAGGGTTTTGGGATGGGGAGGGGTGGGGAGGTGGGGGGCGTGTGGGGAAAGGGGAGTGTGGGGAAAAGGAGGCTGTGGGGAGGGATGCTGTGGGAAAGGGGGGGCGTTTTGGGGGGGGAGGCTGTGAGGGGGGCTGTTGGAAGGGGGGTGTGGGGAGGGATTTTTGGGAAGGGGAGGGTGTTGGGGGGGGATTTTGGGGGGGTGCCCTTTCTGTGGGGGGGCGTGTGTGGGGTGACCCTGCTGGGGGATGCCATGCTGTGGGGGGCATGTGGGGGTGACAAAGCAGGGTTTTGTAAAATAAATGGGGATTTCCCTGCTGTGGGGGGGGGATGCTGGGGGTTTATGCTGTGGGTGAAAATTTCTGGGGGTTGGGCCTGTGTGGGGATGAATTGTGTGGGGGTGGGCTGTCTGGGGAGGGGATGTGTGGGGTTTCCCTGTGTGGGGTGGGGGCTGGGGTTGGGACATGCTGTGGGGGGTGACCTGATGTGGGGGTGAATGTGTGGGGAGGGTTTTGTGGGGTTTGGGCCTGTGTGGGGTGACTGCTGTGGGGGTGGCATGCTGGTTTGGGGAAAGGGGTGTTGTGGGGAAAGGGGGGGCCCTGGGGAGGGGTGCTGTGGGGGGGGGGGCCCCGGGGGGGGATGCTGTGGGAAGGGGGGCTTTTGGGGGGGAGGCGGGGGGAGGGGGTTTTGGGGAAGGGGAGGCTGTGGAAAGGGGAAAGGTTTTGGGGAAAGGGTTTCTGGGGGGAAGGGGAGGCTGGGGAGGAGGGGGCTTTGGGGAGGGAGGGCTTTTTGAGGAGGGATGTGTGGGAAGGGGGGTGGGGAGGGATGATGTGGGGGGATGCTGTGGGGGGGGAGGCTGTGGTGAGGGGGTTTTTTTTGTGGGGAGGGATTTTGTGGGGAGGGTGCTGTGGGAAGGGGAGGGGTGTGAGGGGGAGGCTGTGGGGCGGGGGGGCTGTGGGGAGGGGTGCGGTGGGGGGGGATGCGGGGGGGGGGGGAGGTGTTTAATAGGGGTTTTGTGGGGAAAGGGGTTTTCGTGTGGGGGGGGATGCTGTGGGGAGTGGAGGCTGGCGAAAAGGGGGGTGTGGGTAAGGGGGGCTGTGAGGGGGGGGATGTGAGGAAAAAGGGTGCTGTGGGGGGGGGAGGCTTTGGGGAAAGGGGGGGTTTTGGGGAGGGGGGGGCGTGGGGGGGGATGCTTGTGGGAAAGGGGGGTGTGAGGAGGGGGGGCTGTTTAGGAGGGATTTCTGTGGCAAGGGGGGTGTGGGGGGGGGTGCTGTGGGGAGAGGGGGGTGTGGGGAGGGAGTGTGGGGGGGGTGCTGTGGGAACGGGAGGTGGGGGGGGGGTGGGTTGGGGTGCCGTTTTGGGGGGTGCCCTGCTGTGGGGTGGCATGCTGTGGGATGATGCCTTTTGGGGGGACATGTGGGGGTGACTTGCTTTTTGGATTTTCTTTATGGGGGGTGAAATGTTTGGGGTGGAAAAATGTGGGGGGTGAATGCTGTAGGGAGGGGTGCTGTGGGGAAGGGGAGTGTGGGGAGGGTTTCTGTGGGGGTTTCCCTGGCCCGTGGGGGGCCCTGTGTGGGGGGAATGCCCTTTGGGTGGGCCCTGTGTAGGGGGGAAATGTGTGGGGGTAACATGCTGGGGGTGACATTTTTGTGTGTTAAATAAAGGGGATGCCATTTCTGTGGGGGGGGTTTCTGTGGGGTGCATTTGTGGGGGGGTGGGCATGCTGTGGAGTGACATGAAAGTGGGGGGGGGTGAATGTGTGGGGTTTAATGCTGTGGGGAGTGACATTTCTGTGGGGTGCTTTCTGTGGGGGTGCCCTGCGGGGGGTGACATGTGGGGGTAACTTGTGGGGGGGAACTGCTGGGGGTGGGGCATGGGGTTGGGGTGTGGGTGGGCAAAGGTGTGGGGATGGGGGGGGACTTTCTGGGGGGGGACATGATGTGGGGGTTTATGGGGGATGACATGATGTGGGATCTTGGGGGGGGGGGCATGATGTGAGGGGGTTGGGGTGAACATGAAAGTGTGGTTTTCTTGGGGGGGGAGGGGGGGGAGAGACGTGGGAGAGGGGGGGGAGGGGGGAAAAGATGTGGGGTTGGAGGGGTAGGGTCAGGGACATGGGGGGTTAGTAATCCCAATTTTTTGTGTTTCCCACCCGCTGGCGTTGGATATCTAAAACCCCATCCTTTTGTTATCTACTGCTGGCGGGTTTAGTATCTAATCCCATCCGGTTTTTTTCCCATGTGGGGTCGGGGATCTAAGTATTGTGTTTCTACCCTGCTGGGTTGGGTATCTAAGCCTTTTTTCCTGTGTTTAAAAAAACTTTTTAATTTGGGGGCGCTGGGGTATCTAAGCCTATTTGTGTTTTTCCCACCCGCTGGGTTGGGGTATCTAAGCCTTTCCTTTTGGGTTTTCCTCCTGCTGGCCCTTGGGTATCTAAACCTATCCTTTTTTGTTATCCTACCCGGTTTTTGTTGGTTTTTTAAGTATCCCGTGTTATCCCACCTGCTGGCATGAGATTCCCAAGCCTTTTCCCGTGTTATCCCACTGGGGGGTTTAGTATTAAGCCTTTTTCCTGTTTTTATTCTAAAGTTTGGGGTTGTGTATCTAAGGGCCTTTTTCCCGTGTTATTTTACTGTGGGGTTGGTATTTTTTAGTATTCCTGTGTTATCCCACCCGTGGGTTTGGGGATCTAAGCTATCCCGTGTTATTTCCCCCTGGCGGGCGTTGAGTATCAAAACCTTCCTGTGTTTTTTCCCACCCGGTCATTGGTGTCTACCAATATGGTTTTACTGTATGGGAGTAAAAAATACAGTCTTTCTGAGCCTGTGTACACTGGTACCTACCACTATATGGTCATTGTATGGTGGTAGTATACAGTCTGCAGAGCCTGTGTACACTGGTGTCAACCACTATATGGCCACTGTATCGAGGTAATATACAGTCTGCAGAGCCTGTGTACACTGGTGTCTACCACTATATGGTCACTGTATGGAGGTAATAAACAGTCTGCAGATGCTGTGTACACTGGTGTCTACCACTATATGGTCACTGTATGGGAGTAATATACAGTCTGCCAGAGCCTTTTGTACACTGGTGTATACCACTATATGCTCACTGTATGGTGGTAATATACAGTCTGCAGAGCCGGTGTACACTGGTGTATACCACTATATGCTCACTGTATGGTGGTAGTATACAGTATGATGAGCCTGTGTACCCTGGTGTCTACCACTATATGGTCACTGTATGGTGGTAATATACAGTCTGCAGAGCCTGTGTACACTGGTGTCTACCATTATATGGTCACTGTATGGTGGAAATATTGGTTGTAGTGTAGAGGTTTATGTTCAGGCACAATTTGGCGTTATACAGTTCGGCGTTATCTCCCAGCTTTCCTGGATGCTGAATAGGTTCTCCAACGTCTAGGAAAGCTGGGTGACAGCTAACCCTTCAATTAGCTTTCTTCTAGAGCCGTTACATGGTTATAGTGGGTGTGGATTTTGTAAAGGGGTGTGGCATGTTGTTAAAGGGGCGTGGTAATGCAAATTGTTAATGGGGGCGTATTCAGGTTTAGTGCCTAGGGCAGCATGACCTATAAATACAGCCCTGGCAGTACGGCTCCAATCCGTCCCAGAATAAGCCGTGTGAATGAGGCCTAAAGGGGATGGTGGGGCAACTTCTGGGCACGTGCTTGCACTCACCTCTTCACCCCTGACTCCTGAGACTCAGTGGCTGCAAGAGTTGGTGACAAGAGGGAGCATGGAGTGTCCAGCTGCAGCCTGCAGGATTTATATGACAAGAAATTTACCAATTTACTCAGCGTTTAGACGTGGTTCACATCTACATTGGAGGTTCCATTCAGATCCTCCAAAGCAGAGGTGTAAATGTGCCCTAAGGGAATGTTCACACGGCTTATTTTGGGACGTATTTTGCGTCGTACTGCGCTTAATACGCGGGGAAATGTGCTCCATAATTATGATAATTCATAGCTCTCATAGAGAACTATGGATTATGCCTCGTCCCCCCCGTGTGTACAATACGATCGTATTGTAGTTATGGGGAGATAAGTGACATGTCAATTACTTGCGGCGAATACACGGCACGAGTAATGCATGTCTATGGGGCCAGCGGGCTGCCGTATCAGACACCCAGTGTAACCTTTTTTTTGGGGTGGGGCCCCATTGAAAACTTTGCCATGGGGCCCAGCCATTTCTAGCTACGACTCTGAACATGGTAGCTTAAAGGAGTTTTGCCACGATGTAATGTTGACGTGGGATCCTCCAAAATGGATATTTAATCACTTTTCTAAATATATGTGATTACAAAAAGTGAAGCCTGTGAGAGCTACAGCTTTTTTTTACAAGCCCTTAGTTACTTAAAAGTTTACATTATACATGACCAGGAGAGCTGACAGGAGTTGATCTGGCCACACTTATGTTTTAGCACTTCTTATCAGAGGGAAAGGGAACATGAAGGAATTTGCAAGAGGCTGGGGAGAAAGTGCAGTGTATGAGTCTGTCTGCTGTATAGAGAATCCACTGTTGTAATGTTATTATTTGAGTAAACTTTAGAGACGCTCCTCCCTTCTTCCTCGGTCTCTGCTCACCCCCTCCCTCTCACCCTTGCAGCCTTTCATGACTCATCATGCTTTGTTTATATTCTCTGCTGAGCAGATAACAGCTAAGGAACTCACTTCGTGGCAAAACCCCTTTAACCCTTTCCTAGAGATGTACTATCTAAAGCAGACCTGGACATTGTACGGCCCGCGGGCCACAGCCGGCCCTTTAAATACTTCTCACCGGCCCGTGTAAGATTTCCTGACATTACATGCAACCCAGTATTCACTGGCGCCATCGCTGCCATCCGCCGACCGTTAAGGTCCCAAGTTTATACCAGTCGCTAAACTATCAGCTTAAAACCTTGGCGATCGGCAATGACAGCGGCTCCAGGGACTAACTGTATGTGCGTCCTCTAGATGCACATACAGTTGCAGGCTTCTGCGGAGCAGAGATTGAAGGCTCTCAATTCCGCAGAGTACTCAGCATAGGCGGAGTGAGAGTGTCATTGCGCTGCCTGCGCGGCTTGATGACATCACGCTGCCTGTTCAGAAAGAAGACGGAGAACAGCGGGAGCTTCAGGGAGTGGGGGCAAGGTGAGTACTGTTAATTTTTTTATTTTTAATTAGCCCTCTCTACCTGCTGTGGGACATATAACCTGCCTATCTACCTACTGAGGTACCTATATACCTGCTAGGGACATATAATCTGCCTATATACCAACTGGGGGACATATAACCTACCTATATACCTGCTGAGGAACCTATAACCTGCCTATATAACCTACTTGGGGACCTATAACCTACCCATGTACACATTGGGGGGACCTATAACCCATCTATATACTTACTGGGGGACCTACAACCTGCCTATATACCCACTGGGGGACCTATTACCTGCTTATATACCTAATGGGGGACATATAACCTATATACCTACCTACTGGGGGACATATAACTTACTGGGGAACCCTATTACCTACACTGGGGGACATATAACTTACTGGGTCACTCTATTACCTGTACTAGGGAACATAATACTTACTGGGGAACCCTATTACCTACACTGGGGGACATATAACCTACCTATATACCAACTGGGGGACATATAACCAGGGCCGGACTGGGAATAAAAAGCAGCCCTGGCACAAAGCCCCCACCAGCCCACATACAATATCCGCTTAAAAAATTTCCCTTGTTCTTGCACCTCACCACTTTCTAAAATAAAATACACTATAAAGGTGCTTTCACACAGAGCATTTTTGGTGCGTTTTTGTTCAGAAAGGCTCAGCAGTTAATGCTGTACAGGTCTACACAACAAAACGCACCAAAAACTGCTCCATGTGAAAGCACCCTGAACACAAGCAAGAAAGAAAAAGTGGTGCCGAGAAACTCCTAATCACAGAGTCACGTGTGCATTTGCTTTACAATCAGGGACAAGCCCACACTGACACTACATAAGCACCAACATAACCTACAACGCCAGAAATCAGATCACCAGTAGTCAGGTCACCATTACATGAATACAGCACTGATTCAACACAGAAGTAAAATTACCCCTGACATCAGGGACTCACAGGAGACGTCATCTCTGATTGGAGTTGTCTTCTTCTCGTTTTCTTCTGCATCTAGCCCAATCCTCCACGATGTGTTCTTTGATGAGTTGTTCTCTTCCCTTTATTTCTCCATCCAGTACAGAATGCAATGTCTTCTTCTCCCGGTCACTACTCATCCCCGTAGAATTTACCACTAATACATCTTAGACTCCACTCTTTTCTAGCACTTTCCTATCAATTCCCAACTCTGTACAAACTCCCCATCCATAGAGCCCCAAATAGTAATAGTGCCCCTTTTGGTGCCCTACTAATTTGGTAGGTAGACAGGGCCTACCCCTGTAATTAGCCAGGTAGATAGGACTGCCCCCCCTACCTAGCCAGGTAGCTGGGGCTGCCCCCAGTAATTAGCCAGGTAGCTAGGGCTGCCCCCAGTAACTAGCCAGGTAGCTAGGGCTGCCCCCAGTAATCAGCCAGGTAGCTAGGGCTGCCTCCATGAATTAGCCAGGTAGCTAGGGCTGGCCCCATGAATTAGCCAGGTAGATAGGGCTGCACCCATTAATTAGCCAGATAGATACGGCTGCCCCCATGAATTAGCCAGGTAGATAGGGTTGCGCCCATGAATTAGCCAGGTAGGGCCAGTGCCAGTAATTATCCAGATAGGGCCAGAAATTAGCCAGGCAGGGCCAATTATTAGACAGGTAGGGCCAGTAATTAGCCAGGTAGGGCCAGGGCCAGTAATTATCCAGGTAGGGCCAGTAATTAGCCAGGAAGGGGCAGTAATTAGCCAGGTAGGGCAAGTAATTAGCCAGGTAGGGCCAGTAATTAGCCAGGAAGGGGCAGTAATTAGCCTGGTTGGGCAGTAATCAGCCACGTAGGGCCAGTAATTAGCCAGGTAGGGCCAGTATTTAGTCACGTAGTGCAGTAATTAGCCAGGTAGGGCCAGTCATTATCAGGTAGGGCCAGTAATTAGCCAGGAAGGGGCAGTAATTAGCCAGGTAAGGCCAGTAATTATCAGGTAGGGCCAGTAATTAGCCAGGTAGTGCCAGTAATCAGCCAGGAAGGGGCAGTAATTAGCCGGGTAGAGGCAGTAATTAGCAAGGTAGGTCCAGGGCCAATAATTAGCGAGGCAGGGCCAGTTATTATCCAGGCATGGCCAGTAATTAGCCAGGCAGGGCCAGTTATCAGCCAAGCAGGGCCAGTTATTAATCAGGTAGGGCCAGAAATTAATCAGGTAGGGCCAGTAATTAGCCAGATAGGGGCAGTAATTGGTTTAAAAAAATAATTCTCACCTGTTTTCTTTCCAGCCTCTTCTCCTGCTAGTGCAGGCCACGGAGCAGGCAGCGTGATGACGTCATCACATCGCGCTGCCAGGCGGCGCCCGTGATCGCTGCATGGCGGGTCACAGAACCCCTGGCACAGGGATCTGGTCTCATATGCGACCCTTGTGACTCTTGTAGCTGCGCCATACACCGGCACTCAGGGAACGCTGGGGGGAAACACCAGCCCCCCTCAGCGGCCACTCCGAGCCAGCGCTGTGATCCAGACCCCAGTGGGCCACCGGTTAGGTCTATGGGCAGTCCGGGCCTGCATATAACCTACCCCGTGGCCCCATGGGAAAATTAATTGCCCGACCCTGATCTACAGTAAAGAATATCCATCCACCCATCCATCCATCTGATTTCTTTTAACTAGAATCAAGTATCCTGAATTACTAACTGCTTATAGAAAAAGGATATAATCTCACTTTTAGTGGACCTTCAAGCAAACAGCAAAATAATATAATGCTAACGGAAAATCCGCTTAAATTCCAAGTATAAGGGAAATTAGGCAGCTGGAGTTGTATTATCTACATCTGTGATATAGGGATTTTATGATTCGTCAGAAAAATAATACTGCAAAATGTATAAAAATATATTAAGAAACTAACTTTTACAGAATTTCATAACAATTTAGATGAAAAAAACAAATGGTGCTCATTGTAATTGACAATAAACTAAATGATTGTACAGTGCCAGTCTGCTGCACCAAAAGCTTACAACATATTGTCCTGTATCAAAAAAGCACAGCTGCAAGAGAAGAAAGTATAATATGATTTTATAAAACACTCTTATCCTGAACATTGATTCATCACCTCTTATTCCATTCATATGGTCATATGGCATAAAAAGCAAGCAATTTGATCGCCAGTTTGCTATTTTCCCTACAAGTCCTTCAGCTAGCAATGCATTTTGTGATGTAACTTCCAATAGCCCCGGGACTCAAATTGCATTATTACAGTGAGTTCATCTTCAAAGGTATTTTAAAATACGTGTAATTTCATCCAGGTGGCATACAAATGTTTTATTCCAGAGCTGATTTCTTCAAAGAATGATTAGGGGTTTTGATTTTTTCCTGGATAATTAAGACCACACGGACAGAAGTCTGTTCCAGGAAATGTTCCATTTACACAGCTGATATGATCCCATATAAGCTATATTTACTATATTACAACTTTTTGCTATGTATCCAGATGGGATATAATGTTCTTCACTCTGTCACTGGTGTCCAGGTTCCTACAAATGGACTTATAAGCGGCTATAAATAATTCAAAATAACATTTATGACCTCCAAATTTTATGTTGTTTTAAGCTTATTATACATATGGGTGCAATGTGCTTAGAGTTAACCTTAAGGCCAAAACAAATGTTCTGTCTTTTGATGGGATGATATAGTAGAAAAAACTCCAGCTATTTGTATTTTTTATGCCTACTTTTGGGGGTTCTTTACTACCAAAGTTCAACAAAAGTGGACTCTTGGGACAACTGTGTATAGAAATGTTCTCTGTGGTGCTTGCTAAACAGAACACTTTTTATTTGGTTGACCAGAAGGTCCATAATTTCCTCTCATGCACGTCCTGCTGTTGTGATCAAAGCAGACAGAGAGAAACCCAGAGATGCACTCATGGAGACAATCCAAGAAAGATTTTGGGGAAGGAAGCTTGTCTCAAAACTGTTTTTGTTCTTAACATTATGATGTTTCATAATCTTGGACTTTTTGGAAATATATTACTGTTATTCCTCATCGGCACAATAAAAAACCTATGCCCATGTTAAAGCTGTATACACAAATCTTTTATGACGCCAATAAAAGTCCAAAGAGACTCTGTTTTGGATCCTTAAAGGAACTATCCCATCATGCTGTTTCACAGATCCACAGCCAGCTTAAGACTCACACTTCCTGGTTAGGCTGTTGGTGGTTATATAGCAGTAATGAACACCTCAGTTCTGGCTGTTCCTAGCTATTCCTTTTACAGTGACATGACTGCAAGACATTTATAAAGTGTAGTACACAAGGCTACAGAGTTCTAAAGAGTGAAAGCTTTTCATTTAGTTAGGTAAACAAAGTCTGTTGCTAGAGATAAGACTGTGCAGGCAGTGACTCACCATGGTAGGAAGTGACTGATTGATGGCAGCTTTGAGCAATGAGAGATCAGAGAGAGCAGGAACAGGTGGTTGGTAACCAGAGAAACATATATACTATAAGAGGAGATAAAATCTTTATCTCCTGACCAAAGCAAAATCAAAACAACAATGTATGTGGCAATAGTCTTAATTTACATTTCCCTACATTTTAAAAGCTAATCATTGCAATGACAAAACCCCTTTAAACATTTCATATGCCTCTATTTGATACCACAATGAGCTTTATAAAAGCATAAAACTTCAGTAATGCAAAGATGTCAGACAGGGACACTACTTCACAGGTTGTGACTCAAGTAATTTCAGGGTCCCTTACAGGCAAAGCATCTGACCCCACCCCTATTACCAGTCCCTACCTTAGACCATATCAGCAGGCTACTTAAAAAAAAAATCAGTGCCCCTGACAATAGTACTGCCAGTAATGCCCTGATGGCACCCCTTGTGAGACTAGAATGACTGGTTGTGGTCAAAATGGGAGAGGCCTTTTCGAAAAGTTTGGTTTATATATAAAGTCATTGCTAAATAATAGTGCATCTGAAAAAATTAGAATATCTTTGAAAAGCTTAATTATGTCAAACAGAGAAACCCATATATTATATAGACTCATTAGACACAGAGCGATATATTTTTCAAGTGTTGAATTCTTTTAATGGGAATGATCATGCCTTAAAACTAATGAAAATCCACAATTCAGTAGATTCGAAAAATAGAATACTGTATAGAATGAATAAATTTTTTTTTATTATTTACAGTATAAGCACTTTGTGGGGGCCCCTTTTTGCATGAATTTCTGCATCAATGCGGCATGGCACGGAGGCAATCAGCTTGTGGCACTGCTGAGGTGTTTTGAAAGCCCAAGTTGCCTTGATAGGGTCCCTCAGCTCGGCTGCATTGTTGAGTCTGGTTTCTTTCATCTTCCTCTGGACAATACCCTTGAATCTTTATGGGGTTTAGGTCAGGCAAGTTTGCTGGCAAATAAAGCACAGTAATACCGTAGTTATTAAACCAGGTTTTGGAATTTCTGGCAATGTGGGCAGGTGCCAGGTCTTGCCGGACAGTAAAATCAGCATCTCCAGAAAGTTTCTCAGCAGAGGGAAAGATTAGGGGAACATGTATGAAGCTGTCTAGGTCTAAGACTTTCTTTGTTGCCAATAGCAACCAGAGCTCCCCTTAAATATTTTCAGAGCACTATATGAAAAGAAAAGGGAGTGCTGATTGGTTGCTATGGGCAACAAAGAAAGTACTAGACCTAGAAAGTTTTCTTTCATGGGGCCCCAAGTGCTCTAATATTTCCTGGTAGATGACTGCACTGACCTTTCACTTGATATAACACAGTGGACCAACATCAGCAGATAACATGGCTCCCAAAACCGTCACTGACTGGGGAAACACTAGACCTCAGGCAGCTTAGATTGTGTTCTCTCCACTCTCCCTCCAGACTCTGGGATCTTGATTTCCAAATGAAATACAGAGTTTAATTTAATCTGATAACAGGACAGCAGTCCAGTATTTTTTCCCCTTAGTACATGTAGGACGTTCCCGATGGTGTCTCTGGGTCATAAGTGGCTTGACAAAAGGAACGTGACAGTCGTAGCCCACGTCTCGGATATGTCTGTATGTGGTGGCTTTTTGACAGTGTTGGTCTGGGGTGCCTAGAATTCACCAGTGGAATTTCATTCTGGAGGGTCCATCTGTTGAATTGATTCTAAGGCCCACCAGTGGGATTGATTCTGGGGTCCACCCTGCAGCTACTGTACATACCTGTTACACTCTGCCTCTTGCTTTTTGCCTCTTTCTTTCTGCCTTTCCCAAGGATGTATATGCAGTTTAAAAGAAACTCAGGTTTGCCATTCTCAGAAGCCTATTAGGGGTTTCCCTTGTTCCCCTTTGGGCCAGTCTGAGTCTGCTGTTGAGCACTAACTCCAGCAACAGTCTACTCCTTGTGACTTTTACAAAATTCTTGAATTTCCTTTTCTTGACAATCTTTGTGAAGGGTGACAGTCACTAACACCCTCCACAAGGATTGTCAAGAAAGTCTTCCCAATACATGTGTAGCCTGCTGAACCATACTAAGGGACTATTTAAAGGCTTAGGAAACCTTTGTGTGTGACACCATGAGTAAGATTCGACCTTTCTCACATTATTCAAATTTTTGATATATTGAAATAAACACTGGAAATATTTCACTGTGTGTAATGAGTCTATACACTATATGGGTTTCTGAATTATGGACATAAATTAACTTTTCAATGATATTAAAATTGTTTGAGATGTACCAGTATTTTCACCATATTACCATCAGACCCCAGGCCAGATCTAAATTAATTTGAGACCCCAGGCCAGACCTACGAGACAGAGGTTTATGCAGCAGTCAGACATACTGTGAGTGAATGGAAAGATTATCGGTGCAATTTCTGAAGTGTTTGGCAAGACAAATAAAATTTTGTAGGGGGTTGCTGACAGGTGACTGATAAACAAAAACATACCGGATGGGGTGACATGTATGAACGGGGCTACATGTTTAAAAGTCCTCCACGCCATTATCAGGCACATTATATAGCGCCCACGGCACTTTGGAATGTGCCCGATAGAGATGGGCGAATCGATTCTAACGAAGTGGAATTCGTTTAGAATTTCAGGAAAACTTCGGTTCGTAACGAAATCGAACTTTGGGGTGATTCGCGGGAACGAAGTGTGTTTTTCATTGATAAAATAGTTTGCGAGCACAGGGCGTTACATGGGGAAAAAGCACTCTGGGAGGAAGAAGGGCATAGCCTGCATGACTTTGTGCAGAGATGAAGCCAATCAGAGACCGGCGGGACCCTGTGACTCACCGCACTATATAAGACCGAGCGCGCCGCGGAGCTCACACTCCTCTCACTGTACTGACAGGGAAGGTGCTGCTGCGGGTGATAGCGCTTTCTGAAGAACTGATTTTACACAGCGATTTTTTGTGGGGTGTCTCAGCTTGTCTCAGAGACTTTTTCTCTGAATGTTCTATTTCTGATTTTTTGGGTATTGTATCTGAAGTCCAGTGTGCGTCCACTGCAGGTGCATATAAAATCAATATCCAATAGGGATCTAAGCCAGTTACAGTTGTATTTTTTTATAGAAACAGTGTTTTTAACAATACAAATACCACTTCATTTTTGGCTGCTCAATTTCTATTGCGCAATTTACATCCAGGGTTAATTAAGCGTTTTTTTTGCTGCGGTGCTCAAAAAAATAAACCGTATTTTTCAACGCCAAATAATATGTTTTTTTTTGGTAGCCTAATTCACAAGCAAAGGTTAATTACAATTTTATCTCTTGTTGTGTGGCGTAGAAAATACACCATTGTAAACCCTACAAAGCTACTATTTGTGGTGGCTCAATTCTATTGCGCAATTTAAAACCAGGGTTAATTAAGCGTTGTTTTGCTGCTGTGCTGACAAAAATAAACCGTCTTTTTCAACACCGAAATATATACATTTTTCTTGTAGCATAATTCACAAGCGAAGGTTAATTACAATTTTATCTCTTGTTGTGTGGCGTAGAAAATACGCCATTGTAACACGCTACAAAGCTACTAGTTTGTGGTGGCTCAATTCTATTGCGAAATTAACATCCAGGGTTAATTAAGCGTTGTTTTGCTGCTGTCTGACAAAAATAAACCGTTTTTTTCAACACCGAAAAAATATACATTTTTTTTGTAGCATAATTCACAACGAAGGTTAATTAACCTGTTTGGGGCTTTTACATTTAGTAAACAAAACAGTGCTTGTAAACACACATACAATAAATTTTTCCTGGCCATTTGTGGACGCAATTTAAAATCCAAGGGTTTACCCAAGCTTGTTCCCGGGGTTCATTTGCATTCAAAAACAGGGTGTATTTATCATATACAGATAGCTTCATCAAACAGTGTCTGTACATTTTAGAACAAACAGAAATGTCAGACAGAGAGGTGGCAGGCTCTGCAACTGGGGAGTGGCAGTGGCACAAACATTTCTGAAACGGGCCCAGGTCGCAGAAACAGAAAGGGGGACGTCGCAGCAGGGGTCACTCGGTGAGGCCACAACTGCCGCTGTCACTAGCGGCCGTGTGTTGTTCAGCAACCCAAGGTTTCTTGATTGGTTTGACTAGGTCATCCTCTTCCTCCCAGATGACACTGACAACCCCAGCCAAGAGTCGGTGGGAACCTCAGACACAACACTTAGTTGCATGGCCCGGGAGCGGTCAGCGCCCTCACCTGTCCTCAGCCCGCCTCTGTCCCATCCAGTTCCCTCAGCCAGGGCTCAACTAATAGGTCAGGGCTCAGCGCCCCAATATAGCGAGGATGAACAATTTGAGGAGGGCAGTCAGCAGCTACTTGGCAGCGAAGAAATGGGGCCAAATCCCCAGCTTCTTGCAGTAGGGCGGCAACGTATCGATGTGGAGAGTGGGAGGGGAGGTCATGGGGTGAGGGGTCAGCCTCGGCTACCAAGACCGGTGATGAGGACAGTAGTGACGATGAAACACAAATAGATGATAAATGTAGCCGACCGCACTTGGACCCGGGGTGAAGAAAGGGGCTTCATCATCGTCGGGAGAAGAGGGCGTCAGTTTTGCGCGTCAGGCAGGGGCGCAGCCAGCAAGGGGGTTTGGGTGTGGCCGTGAGTCAGCAGGGTAGCAGCATGTGAGGTCGGGAGCCAAGCGGCCACGGGGTAAAAACCCGCTTTCGCGGGTCCAAGACAGAAAGCGGCACAGGGGCTCACGAGGCAGCGGCGGCAGTAGTCACTCAGTGCGGAGCTTTGCGGTAAAATCAGCTACTCGGCGGTGTGGCAGTTCTTTGCTAAGACACCGGGAGGAGCCGAATAATGGGTACATGTAGAATCGGGGGCAGAAAGTGAAGCGTGGCCAGGGAGCTAACGTTGGAAACAACGGCCCTGCGTCAACACAATGCAGCGTCACCATCCGGTTGGCCTGGAGAAACGTGGCTCAGATGTGGTGGTCCATCCTGCCGCTGCAGCAGCAGCAGGGGCCAGGGCAGCATGCCATTTCAGCCAGTCAAGGCTCCACCACCTCTGCAGAAGGCAGCTGTTTTCTTTGACATCCTCCCCCCGGTCCAGATGCCCTGCTCCCTCCTACTCATGGCGCCAGCAGTCGTTCAAGAGGCGATTGTAAAGAGACAACAGTATGCGTCCAACCATCCAAAAGGTGCAGCAGCTGACCGTGCTCCTGTCCAAGTTGTTGGTACTGCAGTCCCTCCCTTTCCAAATGGTGGACTCTGCACCATTCAGAGAACTAAGGGGCTTGTGCCGAGCCGAGATGGAGATTCCAAGCCGTAATTTCTTTTCCAAAAAGGCAGTACCAGCACTTCATAAATATGTAGAACAGAAAGTGGTCAGTCCTTGAGCTTATCGGTTTTGTTCCAAGTACACGGCAGCGCGGACGTCTGGAGCTGCAACTACGGTCAGGCCAGTACATGTCCTTTACGGCCCACGGGGTCAATGTCCTTCCTGCCCAGGCACACCAACAACTTGGACAGGAACGCCGCTTTCTCCTCCACTTGTAAAAACTGCTGCTCCTGCGCCAATGTCCGCCTCCTCCTCCTCCACACCAAAACCACCATCTCAGCCTCCACAATACGCTCCATCATACCACATGTAGTGGGGCACAGGGGTGTCACCCCAGTTCTACACCTACTTGCCTCGGCGAACGAAGTCACACAGGGAGGAACGCTCCGCGTCATGCAGCAAGAAATCGATGTGTGGGTTTCCTCCGCGCCAACTGCAAATCGGAACCATGGTGACGGACAATGGGAGGAACATGGTGTCCGCGCTGCACCGAGGAGGGATGGTCCATGCGCCCTGCATGGCGCACCCTGTTCAATCTGGTTGTAAAAAGGTTCCTGAAGTCTTCCACCGATCTTCAAACATTCTGAAAATGGGCCCGGAAACTGTCATGCACTTTATCCATTCGTACAAAGCCAGGAACACCCTCCTCGAGTTGCAGCGGCAGAACGGCCTCCCCCAACACGCTCGGATATGCGATGTTTCCACCCGCGGGAATTCCAGCCTGCACATGTTGGACCGACTGTATGAACAGAGAAAGGCCCTTAAACGATTTTTGATGATCCAGGCAGACAGAAGTACTCCCCTTTTGTAACTTTGATGTCAGCCAGTGGCAGCTCATTGCGTGACACCTGCCGTTTGTTGAGGCCATTCGAGGAGGCCACGTTATTTGTCAGTCGCCAGGACTACGGGATGAATAACGTCATTCCACTGCTTCATGTCCTGGGAAAAGATCTGAAAAATCTGTCTGGGCAGGGGACTGGAGATGTGGCGACTACATCTCGTGGCCACATGAGTCCGGTGGGGACTGAAATGGAGGAGGAGGAGGAGGAGATATCGGGGCAGTAAGCATTGTCTGGTGAAATGAGTGGATTTTCCTACCCAGGTGACAAGAGAGGAGGAGCAGGAGCAGCTGGAGAGGTGGATGGAGAAAGAGGAAGACGAGCAGATGACTACCAACACCGTGGCAGATACAGGGAAATGGAGGCAGGGAGCCCCTCGGAGTCCAAATTGTGCAGATGTCCCCCAGCATGCTATTTGCCTGGCTAGTGACAGCCGAATAGTCAGCATCCGCAGAGGGATGACTTCTGGCTCTCCACCCTAATTGGACCCTCGCTACCGGTCCAAAATGGGAGCCTTTTTCCCAGCTATTGAAGGGAAGACAAACTCAAATACTATAGGGGGAAAACCTCCGTAATCATTGGCCGCTGCCTATGTGCGGCATCGTCCCTCCTCTGACAGGTCTGACCGGGGGGTTCCTCAGCGCTCACGTACTAAATGCCGCGGCTGCTGGGGGGAAGGGGGGGGGGTAGGGGCAGTACCAAGCTCCATTACAGTAACCTAAGTCTGGGGTCACTAATGAGCAGCTTCCTTCACCCGCCTAGTGAGGAGGGCAGTCACCACAGCAGCAGCAGCAGGACATGGAGCAATCCCCCGAACCAACAGTTGTGGCCTACTTGGACAGCACTCTGCCACCCCAGTTAAGAAGATCCGCTGACTACTGGCAGCCAAACTGGATGTGTGCCGCAACTTGCCGAGTTTGCAGTGGAGAAGCTGTCCTGCCCGGCCAGTAGTGTGGCATCAGAGCGGGTGTTCAGTGCGGCGGGGGCCATCGTTACCCCAAGGAGAACCCGCTTGTCCACGGGAAATGTTGAACGACTGACCTTTGTCAAGATGAATCAGGGGTGGATCGGCCAGGATTTCCACACACCAATGCCTTAGGCGTCAGTCTGTGTTCAAAAAACCTGCCTCAGCCACTATTCTGATGCCGCCACCCGCCTGATGCCACAAATCTGCTGATAGTTTCTCCATCTGCCTACCACCGTCTTTACCAGGGACTGGGATTGCCACCCACCTCAACACTCTGTCATTGTGCCACTCTATTGCTCACTGCTGCTGCTGTTGCTGTTGCCGTGACATCCACACTGTGTCATTGTGCCACTCTGCGGCCTGGTACTGTTTTGCCACCTCCAGAATGTCATTGTGCCACGCTCTGACCACATGCTGTTGCTCCTGTCATCACCTCCACTCTCTGTCATTGTGCCACTGCCTGACCTCATGCTGCTGCCGCCGTGAACTCCGCTCTCAGTCATTGTGCCGCTCTGTGGCCTAATACTATTTTGCCACCTCCAGAATGTCATTGTGCCACTCTCTGACCTCATGCTGCTGCTGTGACTAAATTCGTGCCCTCCACACTGTGTCATTGTGCCACTGTCTGACCTCATGCTGCTGCCGTGGCTGCTGCCGTGCCCTCCACACTGTGGCTGCTCCTGTCATCACCTCCACTCTCTGTCATTGTGCCACTGCCTGACCTCATGCTGCTGATGTGGCTGCTGCCCGTGCCCTCCACACTGTGTCATTGTGCCACTGCTGACCTTATGCTGCTGCTGTTGCCCTGCCGTGCCCTCCACAAATGTGTCATTGTACCACTCTTTGGCCTACTCCCTTTTTTGCCAGCTCCCGAATTTGTCATTGGCCACCGCCTGCCCCCATGCTGCTGCCACCGTGACCTCCACAAATGTGTCCATTGTGCCACTCTGCGGCCTGGTACTGTTTTGCCACTTCCAAAATGTCATTGTGCCACTTCTGACCTCATCTGCTGTGGCTGCCGCCGTCACCTCCACACTCTGTCACTAAATGTTCCACCTGAGCTCTCAGTTTGTTTTGTTCCAGCTTTTGCTGCCATGAATTTATCACGCTACGTTCATGCTTTAGTTTTTGGGCAGTTTTGCCCCCAAAAGTGCCCAGGGCAATTTTATAGTGAAGCGATTCTAAGAGCGGCGGCAGTCATGTGCGTGTCATACTAAAACACAACATTGTATGAAGACCAAACCAAGCTCGCTCTGCATATTTAAGCATGGCACAACGTTCTACAGCACCCTGCAGGCGCTGGGCAGCCGGGAAATAGCTGTTTTTTTACGTGATTCGTGCCGAAGTAATTCGGACCGTTAGGATTTTTGTCGGATTTTTCGGCGAATTGACCGAACCGAATTTTTGAGAATTTCGCCCATCTCTAGTGCCCGATCTGGGGGGGAGTGCGGGAGGAGGAGTGCACTAGAACCGTAGCAAAGCTATAGTTTTATAGCTTTGCTACGGCAATTCTAGGTGCATTACTGCTCGAATAGGTATACCACTTTCAAGGTGGTACACCTGAGCCAGAAATGTTGTGTTAGCGCTAGAATGCACCTGATTTATGATCCGTTGTAGAGCGGGTTCATAAATCTTGCACATTCTAGCCTATTATTATGTGCATGGAATTTGGCGTGTAAAGGCCAAATTTCATACATGTCGCCCATGATGTTCACACTGGTGACATTTTCATTACCTCACTAGTCGGCTGCAGCTAAAGTTGGGAAAATATGTATTTGATACATTGGCAATTTTACAAGTTTTTCCACCTACAAAGAATGGAGGTCTGTAATTGTTATCGTAGGAACACCTCAACTATGAGAGTCATAATCTAAAAAAAAAACAGAAAATTACATAGTATAATCTTTAAATAATGAATTTTCATTTTATTGCATTAAATAAGTATTTGCTCACCTACCAACCAGCAAGAATTCTGGCTCTCACAGACCTTTTTTTTTTTAG
>JAODAL010052515.1:0-25919 GCA_025379985.1 Phyllomedusa bahiana
GGGCCCTTTCCAACATTTCCGTATTTTTTTTCCCAAAACCCCTTTGCTAAACATTTCCCACCAAAAATTTTTGGGAGGGGAAATTTTTTACCGGGCCAAAACTTCCACCCACCCTCTCCGCCACACTTTGAATGGTACTTACACCTTCACCTATACTCTCTGTTTTTCCTTTCCCCATTTCAAATTTTTCCCTTGTTTAACCCTAATCCCACACGGGAAAGAGGATTAATACACAGCTCAGCAGACAGTACCCACGGGATAGGTTTTAAAATACCCCCGCTCAGCAGACATTATCACACAGGAGGGGATTAGATACAGGGCCAGCAACGGTATACACAGATAGTTTAAGAAAACACAGTTCAGCAACATATCACGGGAAGGATTAATACACCCTCACCCAACAGAAACACAAAAAATAGGAATTTAAAAAGATACATGGCCCAAAACAGAACGGAAATCACCAAAAAGGAAAAGGATTAGTACACATTCAGCAGACATTTTTTAAACGGATAGGATTAAAAATACCCCCGGCTCAGCAAGAGTACACACAGGATGGGGATTAATACATGGATCAGCAGACGGTATCACACAGGATGGGAATTAGATACAAAATTCAGCAGACGATCACAAAAAGGATAAAATTTTAAAGTTACACCCCCTCAGAAACAAATCACACAGGATGGGAAATTAGATACACAGCTCTGAAAGCAGAAATCAAACGGGAGAAAATTAGATACCAGCTCAGCAGAAAAGAAATCACAAAAAGGAGAGGTTTAAAGATACACACTCAGCAGACGGGATCAGGGGGAAATAGGACCCCAGTTTACACAGCTCACCCAAACGTATCACACGGGAACGGGAATTAATACACAGCTCACAGACAGAAACCAGGAATAGGAAATCAGATACACACTCACCCAGAAAAGTATCAAACAGGAAAGTTTTTTAGATACACAGCTCAGAGAACCTTTTTATTGTTGGTAAGGTTTGGGAAACCAAAACCAAAACTAAACAAGTAAAAACTATGTAATAAACTTTTTACAAAATCCCTGCCGTCCAAAATCCAACCTTCCTATTTTCACATTAAATTCCCCCCCGTGTTTTCCCCTTTAATGGCCCCCCAAATTTAAACTTTCCCCATTTTATATAAAAATTTTTTACATATATTTACGGGGTTATTATACCCCCACCCCCCCTTTGAAAAAACATTTTTCCATATCCTTCCCCTTGCAACCCCCAGAGAAAACTAGCCCCAAGTCTAAACCCAAATTTTGGCCCAGTGCTTATGTCCTTTACCATAGCCCTTTTCAATCTGGGCAGGGACCAGATTTTTTTCCCAAATTACCCCCCCCTTTTTCCCCTCCTCCCAACCTATTTTTTCCAACCCCCCATTTTTTAATTTTTTTTAAATACAATTTTTATCCCACCCCCTTTTTAAATCCAAAAACCTCACCCAAACCCTTTCCTCATCACGACCTCCCCCCCCTTTTTCCCCTCCCCCTTTCCCTCCACCCAAACCTTTAACTTTACCTTTCCCCCCCCCCCCTTTTTTTTTGGGGGGGGTTTTTAAATTATTATTATTTTTTTTTTTTTTATTTTTTTATTTTTTTTTATTTATTTTTTTATTATAAATATTAAACCCTTTGAACCAAAAAATACATAAATATATACACTATAAACAAACCGAAACTTCCCCTCCCAAAGGGCGGGGGTTTCCCGGTGTCTGTAAACCTTTCTCCGTCTTTTTTTTTACCTTATGAAAAAAGGGAAAAAAAAAAATCTGGGTTACAAACTCACCCCAAACACCAGGGAGATGGGGGTCCGACAGGTCAGGTTCCCCCCAGAAGAAAAAACCCCCCTCCAAAGAGTGGCCGCCCTGGAACCCCCAGCCTCCCAAACTCCAGTGAGCCCCAACCCTTCACCGGGGTTCATTCAAGATGTGCCTACTTACCCCCTCCCTCTGAAAGAATTTTTTGACGCGTCGATAACTAGACTCCGTCCCAAACCACGTGGGATCCCCTAAAAACCCGGCGCTAACTAGAAAAATTCCCACGGGTCCCAAAAACCGGGGTTTTTGGAATGCTCCATAGACCCACTCAGCATGGGAGAGGCTCCCCAAACCCCGGGGCCAAAAACCTATAGAAGCTCCCACCCTTTTTTGCCCCCTATATTTTAAAGGGGGAAAGGGGCCCGGAAATGCCCATGCCCCCTAAAGCATTGCTGCACCCTTCACGGGGACAAACCCCCATCATCAAGATACCTAAAATTCACATTTCCCATTACATATCTTTTCCCTGGAAGCCAAACCCAGGCCACATCCCAAAAACCTTTTAAAGGGGTCCCCCCCAAATTCAAAAAACCGAACCCTGCCCTCCCAAACCCGACCTGGGCAAACCTTGAGGGGCCAAAGGGCCCCCGGGAAAAGGGGCGACAACACTCTCTCCCTCCAGGGAAATTTTCCCGGTGAGGGGTCCTTATCCAAACCCCTCCCCGACCCCATCGGGATAACCTTCAGAGTCCGGGAAAATAAAACCGGGGGAAAAAAACTTTGGGTGACCCTTTCAGAAAAGGGCCTTTACTTAACCCCCCAAACTCCCCTTCCTTGGGGTAAGGCTGAAACCATTTTCAGACAGGAGACCACCCACTGAGGAGGGGCCCGCATTCCCATGCCCTACCTTTATTTTTTAAAAAAGGTTTTTTCGGTTTTTAAAAACACCACGGGGTTTAAACCCTACCAAACCCCCCAGTCCCTCGGGGGGTATGTCACCTCTCTCCTTATTAGGGTTTATTCTGTTTTCCCCCCTAAAATTTTTGGGAAAAACAGAAATGTAGAAACCCCCGGCCCGAAGATTCGGGCAAAAAGGAAAACTTGCCCCAGATAAAATAAAAATTTAGAGCAGGAAGGTCCTTTATCAAGTTGAAACCCCCTCTCCCTTTGGGGTTAAAAACCAAAACCCTTTCCCCCGGTCCACCTTTGAGGGCATTAAATTTACTGTCCCTTTCCCCAATTTTTTTTTGGTTTAAACACCCGGGGTTTAATTCCCAAAGCCTAAAATCCTTTACCCTTTTTCCCGGGGGACAGGAAAAAGTTGTCCGGGGGATCAAATGTGGGATCCCCCCTTTTTTAGCCCGAACTTTTCCCCCTTATCCCTGGTTTTTAAACCTGGGGCCCGGAAAACCTCCGATAAACTCTCTTTCTTCTGACTTTACCCATCCCGCCTCCCCCATCCCAAAAAAAGGGGACAAAGACAGTGGGCACATCGGCATAAGCCCTACCCCTTTAAAGGGAGGGGCAAAAGGGCCGTGAGGGCCCTCCTCACCCCCCCTAAAAGGGCCCCCCAGTCCCAAACCTTCCCCAAGAAGGGTCGATTGCGAACCAAAACGTAAAACAAGACTCCAAAAGGGCAGCCCCCGAAAAACCTAATCCACCCCAAAGGATCGCCCCGGGGAAAACCAACCCTTCACCAGCAAAAAGTCCGCCCCTTTATACAAAAATCTTTTAACCCCAATTTTCAAAACCCCCCGGCCCGGCCGTAACTCGAAGAGTGGGCCAGAGAAAATTTTTGATCAACCCGATCAAAAGTCTTGGCCTGACCAAAGACAGCATGAACCCCCTTCCAGTGACCCCCCCCCAACCCCACCCCCCCTCCCCCGGCCCCCCGGACACCAAGGGCTTTTTCTAATGGCGCTTCGGGGCCCCCGGAAAAAGCAGTGCGGGGCCGGGGAAAAGGAGAGCTGGGGGGCATATTTTATCACCTGTTGAAAAGCACTTTTTCCAGGAATCTTCCTGTCCACTTTTAACCAAACGCTAAAGGGACCCAATTTTCAATGTGGAAAGGAAACTTTACCTTTGACAGAATATCAAGCAAAAACTTTCCCCATTTACTTTGGGAAGTGCCCAAGGAAAGACCAATTTATTACCTCGGGCAAGAGGGGAACCAAGATGTCTTTAAAGGTTCCCTTTTAAAAACCCCCAATGTTAAAATATCGGGTCCCGGGGTCTTCTTGAGGGCTAAGCTCTCAATCGCCCCCTTCACTTCTTCTTCTCTGATCTCTCCTGTAAAATCATCAAAACAGAGGCTTATTCCTGGTTCAGGAATGGCTTCAGCCAGGAAAGCCGAGCACCTGTCTCGATCTAGTTCCCTCCTACCCAAGAGAGTGAGTAGAAGGACCAAATTTATCTCCAGGATCTCTGATCTGGACCATTTCAGAGATCCCTTACTGTCTTTTAGGCCCGCCCACTATCTTTACAACTCACTGACACCTGCAGTTCTTGTAGGATCCGCGAGGGGTATTTTCCAAAATCCCTCTCAAAACTAAGGAGACCGTGCCTATCGTACTGACATCTCTTAAAGTAAGGATTTCACCCTGGAGATCTCCTCACGGCTATCTCCAGTCGAGACCAACTGCTCGAGTTTCCTCCTCAGACTCTGATACAGGCAGTACCTGCTCAGACTCCTAAGGCTCGAGGTCTGGCGGAAAAACCCTCGCAGCTCTCTTTTTGAAAATTCCCACCACTCTGTTTTGGCTTCTACCTAGGCCCAGTAAAGGTACCTGATTCTGCAGAAAGTCCTCAAAGGATTGTCTAATTTCTGTTTCTTCCAGAAGTGACGAATTCAACTTCCAATAACCTCTCCCCATGTGAGGTGTCTCTGAAACATTCAAAGAAAACAAAATCAAACAGTGATCGGAGAATTCTACCTCGACCACCGACAAAGGCGTCGAGATAGCCTCCTCCCTCAAATAAAACCTATCTATTCTAGACCTGCACGGACTACCCCTATGGAAAGTGAACCCCCTGTGGCCTTGGTGTGCCTGATGTGGGCATCCACCAGACAGCTTCGCTGACTATTCTACTTAACCACCCATCATAAGCCGCACCTCGGAACCTCCCAATCTATCTGAGGACCTCAAAACGGATTGAAATCCCCTCCAAAGATGACTTGTCGGGTTGTAAAAAGAAAGGCTTCATCTCATAAAGAGACATTTCCATCCCACTTTGGGATGGGGACCATAGATGTAAATCACCTTAGTTCTTGTCCCTTCATGCGAACATCGAAGATCAACACCTCCCCATTTCGAGCTCGATCACCCGCGCATTCTACCTCGGCGGTAAAAAGAAACCGCCACCCCCCGGCACATGGCTCGCTGCAAGGGGCCAATAAGGAGGGAGCGGGCCCCTATTCCCCTCTAGCTTCCTTATGGCCGACAAGTCTGTCAGCCTGGTCTCTTGCAAGAACAAGATGTCAGCTTCAACGCGGCTGAGAAAATCAAAGGCCGTAAATCTAGCCACGTCTGATATTACACTGGCAACGTTAATACTGGCCAGCGTCAGCAGGGTTGGTGACGCCATCATTGGTGATCGGGCTCAACAGCCTTCTTCTTACCTCTACCACATCCGAGGTTGGGGGAGTCACCCTTTTCAGACTCACCGACATATCCATATTTATAGTGTCTACACCCTCCCCAGGTGTCGCTTATTCCTTACCACCTCTCAGTTGCCTGGCTTTTTCCCTACCCCCGGGTCTTTAGCTACCCTTTGGGGTTTCCCGGGGGCAATAACACCGCACCCTGAAGGTCCCTCCACCCGGCCGTCTTGTACTTTTCCTCCTCTTTCTCATCACCTTTTTAAGCTGGTGGCTATCGAGGACTCCATACCTTTTGCTACCTCAATCAAGGGGGTTCCCGTGCCTTTCCTTCGCCCGGGTATCTGGCTTAGGGTTAGGGAGTAAGTATCCCACTCTAGCAAGATATCGCCCACTCCTCTCTCCTTCCCCCTTTTTGCACTCCCTTTGTAGCCACCCCCTTTTTCTCCCCCCATCACTCCCTTTTTCGCTCCCTGATTTAGGGGGCTGTGGGGGGGGCGGCTTCCCCCTCCCCTCCATCCTCCTGGTCTCTTCCTCTATTCCTTTCCCCGGGGTCTCAACTCACAGAGGCGTTTCCCGGGGGTTCAAGGTAAGCCCCCCCCGACAGGGGTCCAAACCCCCCCCCTTTTTTTTTCTTTACGTGCCTCCAAGCCCTATTTTGTGTCCCGTTTTTTTTTCTTCACATCGACCCCTCTGCCCCTTTTCGCCTTGTTACCCCCTTCCCTGTACCCTTCCACCCCCCCGGCCCTTTTACTCTCTCCCATTGCCGAGAGCCCCGGGGGTTGGGGTTGGGCAAAGGGAACGGGGAAACGGCAAAGGGTACAAGTGACAGCGAACCTCCCACGGGACCAGCTAAGGGCCAAATTTCCCCCACACAATCCACACCCGTCCCACACGGGCACAAAATTTTGGGGGGGCCCCCCACACCTGTGACAAGCTTTGGGCGCCCCGGTAAAAGACCAGTTTCGTCTCTGCCGGGAAGGTGGAGGAGGGGATAGATTTGACGGTATTATCAAGTACCTCAATTTAAACCTAAGGTCCGGCCCCACCAAACCGTGCCGTCCCTGTTCGCTGGGGAACGGGACCACCCCCGTACCAAATTAGCCGGTCATGATTCTACTAAGAAGTGTTTCGTTATTGTTAAACGGCCCCTCCTTAACGTTGTTTTTGGGGGGATATCGTTGGCGACAAAACCCCCCCACTCGGGGCAAATGATGCTTGAGCTAAATTCGGACCAAAAATAGCCAAGCCCCCTTGCCTGCTAAAGCTCACATCATATATAGGAACCCAGTGGTTACAGGCAAAGGTCTGATACCCTGAACTCCACCCCCAATGGAGCTCCACCACCTTAACACCCGGGGAAACGCGTCTTTTTTCCCCAACGAGATGGACACATTCCACCTGATGCTCCCTGCCCATTTAATAAGGTTTCCGGCATTAAAACCCCTTCCTTTTCTCTCGGGGCAGAGAGCCCATGCCTCTCTATCCAAAAGGACAAGGGGATCTCCCTACCCCTATGTGATTGATTGGTCGCCCTCTTGAGGCCCCAGAAAGGGGGTGGTTTTCCCTCCCCCCACAAAACGGTGGGTCGGGAAAAGACCTGTCCCCCCCGCCCACTTTTGCATAGCTGCACCCCCCTCTACTGCGGAGGGGGGGTCCGCGCGGCTGGGGGGGTTTTTGGGGCCTACCCCCCCCATCCCTACTTGTGCGGGTCCTAATTCACCCCTTCATTCCTCTCTTACTTTCCCCACAATTCACTCCCCCTTTTTCCCCCACCATTCTTCCCCTCACTTTTCCCCCAACCGCCCTTCAACATTCCTGTTTTTTTTTTCCTGACACCTCCCACATTTGCACCATACTTTTAAAGGGGAAATTTTTACCCCCACCTTCCCCCCACACTTTTTACCCGGTTTTTTTTTTTCCCCCCCACCTCACCAATACCTCCACACCTTTTTCCCATTTCTCCATTCTCCCCCCCCCCTCTCTCGGGCCACACAACATTTTTTTTTCCCCCATACCCCCACTCAGGGAAGGGGCTCTGTTTTCGGGGTCGGGGGTATTAAGGGGGCTGCTACACAGACCCCCCACTGACCCCCTCCTGCAACTCCGCACTCCCTGTCCTCCCGTTTTCCCCCTGAAAAGGGGTAAAAAAAAACTAAACTCTCCCCCCCCAACCTTTTTTGCTTCTTTTTCTTCCCCCCTCCTTCTTCAAAAGGGGTCTCCCCTAGGTGAACCCCTAAGGGGGCGACGGGGGCCCCAAACGCACCCATCACACCCCCCCTGGTCTCCCTCGTCCTCGTCTTTCTCCCAGAGAAAGAGCCTTTTTGCTGGGGGGGGATCCCCTACGTCTGCCTGGATGGCTTGACAAATTTACCAGAGACCCCCGACCTTCTATTTTACCCCCCCCCCGGCCTCCATCCCCTTTCCCTCATCCTCCTCAACCCTCCTGTTTCTTCCCTTTTTATCTCCTTTAAAACTATCCTCATTGGGTATTTCTCCTTAAACATTTCCCCTGTTGTTGTAAATCGGGGTTTTCCTTTTGTTTTTTGCTTCCCCACCCTTCCCTTTTCTTCCTCACTTTTAGGGCCCGTCTTTTCTCTTTTATTGGACATTTTCATTTGAAACTTTTTAAACATCTATTTTCCTGGGAAAAATTACAATCTCTTATTACATTCTTTAAAAAAAAGGGGATCCTGGCTCCCCGGCTTCGGGGAGTCCTTTCTTCCAAAAACCCCCCCTTTAACCCGGGCACCTACTCCCTCCACCCCGGGACCGCAGGTTACCGCTCGACTTTTTCTCCCTGGGGGCCCCCTTTAACCTTTTTAAAGATTTGTTAGCCTTCCGTGTCCTTGGGTTCCACCTCGCTGCTGGTTTTTTTGCTCTCCCCCGGGGTTTTAAGAAATTTTTTTTGGGGGAAAAATTTTAATTTTTTAAAACCCCCTTTTTTTTTTTTTTTTTTTCCCAAAATTTTTAAATAATTTTTTAAAATAAACATGGTGCTTCATCCTGGGCAGGCTCACGGGCCTTGACTGTGTATCTGCATTCTTAGTGAATCAAACCCTTTCATAACGGCATTCTGTGAGGACACTCGGGAGCCTTGAACGTGTAGACTGGGAAAAGGGGGTGACATCAGGGTTTGCTGGCTTGTTTCACGTTCTGGGGTTTACTGTTTCCTGTCTCTGTATAAACAGTTGCAGTCTCTTTAGCAGGATGGGATCCCCCCCCTTTGCACTGTTCCTGACTTTCAGAGCATCTCCTCCCCCTCCGTCAGGGCATCCCCCGCCGCTCTGCACTGACGTGCTCCTCGGCCTGGGGGCTCTCCACAGCCGGCACCCCTCTCCCCCAGTCTCTCCTCTCAGGAGCCCTGCCCCCATCTCCCTCTCCCCAGCCCCTGCTCCCCCAGTCTCTCCCCTCAGGGGTGCCCCCTCTCCCCAGTCTTTCCCCCTCAGGGGGACCCTGCTCCCCAGTTTTCCTCTCACACACCCTGCTCCCTCATCTCTCCCTCAGGACACCCCTGCTCCCCACCCTCTCCCTCTCAGGGGGCCCCCCGCCCCTCGCCCCTCCTCCAGGGCAGCCCCTCTCCTCATCCCCCTCAGGGGGGACCCCCTCCCCATCTCTCCCCAGGACCCCCCTGCTCCCCATTCTCCTCCACACCCCTGTCCCCCATCTCTCCTCTCAGGGGAGCCCCTGCTCCCTCAGTTCTCTCCCTCAGGGGACCCCCCCCCCCTTTCCCCCTCCTCCAGGCACCCCTGCTCCCCCGTCTCCCCTCACGGCGCCCCTGCTCCCTCAGTCCTCCCTCACGGAGCCCCCTCCCTCATCTCTTTCTCTCAAAAGGAGCCCCCCGCCCCTCAGTCCTCCTCCAGGGCAGCCCCTGCCCCCTCATCTCTCCTCTCAGGGGACCCCTGCCTCTCTCTCTCCTCTCACGGCACCCCCCGCTCCCCCATCCTCTCCTTCAGGGGCCCCCGCCCCGTCCCTCATCTCCCCCAGGCACCCCCCCTCCCCATCCTTCCTCTCAGGACGCCCCTGCCCCTCATCTCTCCTCCAGGGGTCCCCTGCTCTCTCATCTCTCCTCTCAGGGGGACCCCGCTCCCTCATCTCTCCTCTCCACACCCCGCTCCCTCATCCTCCTCTCACAGCCCCCGCTCCCTCAGTCCTCCCCAGGGGAGCCCCTGCTCCCCCAGTCTCCCTCCACAGCAGCCCCTGCTCCCCCAGTCTCTCCTCTCAGGCTGCCCCTCTCTCTTTACCCCCGCAGGCAGCCCCTCTCCCTCCCCTCCTCTCAAAGGGGAGCCCCTGCTCCCCCCCATCTCTCCTCTCAGGGGACCCCTGCTCTCTCATCTCCCCTCAGGGGAGCCCCCGCCCCCCAGTTTTTCCCCTCCACAGCAGCCCGCTCCCCCCAGTCTCTTTCCTTTTCAGGGAGCCCCTTCTCCCTCATCTCTCTTTTCAGGCCCCCCTGCTCCCTCACCCCTCCCCTCACAGCCCCTCCTCTCATTCTCCTCCAGGCACCCTGCTCCCCCATCCTCCTCTCAGACCCCTTCCCCTCTCTCCCTCACAAGCCTGGGGAGCCCTGCTCCCCATCTCCCCCCCTCAGGGCGCCCCTGCTCCCCATTTTCTCCCCCCAGGGGGCCCCTGCTCCCTCAGTCTCTCCCCGGGGGCACCCTCGGCACGTTGGGGCCCCAAGGGGGGGGCCCCCTCCCCACACCCGACCTCACACTCCTGGTGCAATCCCGCTCCTTAGCAGGCCATTTTCCCCCGCTTCCCTTTTCCTGCACAGGGAAAGGGTCAGATACACACTCAGCAGACAGTACACACAGGACAGGATTGATACACACTCAGCAGACGGACACACAGATAGGATTTAAAACACACTCAGCAACAGTATCACACAGGGGAGAATTAGATACACACTCACAACAGTATCACACAGGATAGGGTCAGATACACAGCTAGCAGACAGTATCACACAGATAGGATTAGATACAGCAGACCCAACACACACCTGTCAATACCAGCTCAGCAACATATACACAGGGTAGGTTAGAAAAACACAGCCAGCAACATATCACACAGGGAAGATTTGATACAGCAACCCCACACAGCAAAGGGAAAACCAGCCAGCAACATATCACACAAAGGGTTTAAAACACAGCTCAGCAAGGGTTTACACAAGAGGAAAGAAAACGGGCCCGGCAAGGACACCAAAGATCAAAACAAGCTCAAAAACGTTCACCAATAGGGTTTTAATACACGCTCAGAGGGGATCCACAAGAGGATTTTAAAACACTCGCAGACGATCACCAGGATGGTTAGAAAAAGCCACAACGGGATAAGAAGGTTTGTCACAGTCAGCAGACGGACAACGGAAGGAATAAAAAACCTCAGAACGGGATCACACGATGGGGTTTAAACCAGCCACAGACATATCACACAGAAAGATTAATACCAGCCGCAACGTATCACACAAATAGATTTAAAACACACCACAACGGATCACACGAAGGATTAGATAAAAACCCAAACACACACACAAAAAATAAAAATACACACCAGCAACGTAACACCAAAAATGGTAAAACACACCAGCAACATACACACAGGATAGGGTTAATTTCTACCAGCAGAAAGATCACACAGGGTAAAAAAATACACAGCACAGACGGTATCCCAAAAATAATTAATCACACCAGCAGACGGGACACACAGGAAAGAATTTAAAACAACTCACAGACATTACACACAGGATTAAATTTAAAACACCTCACGACATATCACACAGATAATAACACACACTCACAACATAACACAATAGATTTGAACAAGCCAGCGACGTATCAACAGGGTAAAGAACCACCACAACAGTATCACACAGGTAAATTTAAAACACACCACAACGTAAAACACAGATAGATTTAAAACACACCACAGAGAGAAACACACAGGAGATTAGATACACAGCTCACAACGTACACACAGGGTAATTAGATACACACTCAGCAACATATCACACAAAAGAAAGGGTTGTGATTCCCTTTTTGCTCCGGAATGATTTATATAAATTTGGGGGATGCCTTTTATCACTCCTCCCTCCGGTGTGTGGGGGGCGCTCGGGGGGAAGGGCCCCTGCTATTTGGCCCCCCCCCCCTACCCTGTACAATAGAGGGAATTTTTCTCTTGGGGTTTTCGTCGCCATGGCCGCATATGATCGGCCGGGTTTTTGCCTACAATGATTTTTTCCGGCCCGCCGCGACCGCGGCCACAAGATTAATAATAATCCGAGTCAGGAAATTCAATTTACAAAGATAAAGAGGACGGGAAGCACGAAATGCTGGGCCCCCTCCTATACAGTCTCACATCTCTGAACCCCCCCGGGGGCCCCCCTCTCCAGGCCTCGCACCACCCCTCACCCCACCTGGGTTTTGTCTTGGTGCATTAGATCGGTGCTTGGGGCCACTTCTCCATCCCGCTTCCCCCTATGTATGGTCCCAACCTGTGGGCCCCTCGGGTTTTTTGAAAATACTCCCCACATCCGTAGGCCCCCCCCGGCATCTTTAGTGGTGGGACTAGGGGATGACCGCACAAACATCTACAGATCCAGTGCATCCAGTGCTAGATCATCGGAAAACTACAACTCCCCCAGGGCCGTTAAAATATATTTTGGAAATGGGAGTTGTTCTATTACCCAACTTCCCGAGGCAGGGGAGGGGCCAACGTAATCTATAAAGGGGATGAGTTATTTATCATCATCACTACACCCATTTTCACACCACACTACCCCATTACCTCACTACCCATCATCATCATCAACCATAACTACCATCACACCCTCACACACCATCACATCCCACACTACCCACATCACCATCACTACACCACATCATCAACCACACTACCCCACACCACACTAGCACCATCATCATCATCACCATCACTACCCCATCCCCAACCACAACCATCATCACACCATCACTACACCATCTCTCACACCACCATCTCACACCACATCATCATCCCCACCACCATCATCATCATTTCTACCAAACATCACACACACAACCACATCACCCCCCTCACTACCACCCCCATCATCATCATCACTACCAACATCACCATCATCATCATCACCATCACTACCAACATCACCATCATCATCATCATCACTACCAAAACCCATCTCATCACCCCACACTACCATCATCACCATCACTCCCAAAAACCCCATCTTTACCTCCTCCATCATCATCCCCCCTCAACCACCATCATACAACCAAATCAATAACAAAATCTCTCAAATATAAATAATAAAATAAAAAAATATAATATAAATATCCCCATATATAAAAAAACCTTTGCCCCCCCTATGATTTTGCTGTTTTGTTGTTTGGGGCACTGATTGCATGTTGTGTCTGTTATCACTGATGGCTGATGCGCGGTGCTTTGTTCTCGTCACTTTCCGTTGGTGGGGTGATGTGTTGGATAACAAATGCTGTTTTCTGGCCCCTCCTAAGCTATTTCTGGTTAGGTTTGGATCGTGTGGCTTTTCTGTGTGTCATCGCCCCTGCGCTGCCTCCGCCCGTCCCCCGTCTTCCCCCCCCTGCGCTGCCTCCTGCACCGTCCCCTCCTCCCCTCCCCCCCCGCTGCCTCCTGCACCCCTCCCCGCCCCCCCCCTCATCCCCTGCCCCCTGCCTCCTGCACCGTCCCCTCGCTCTCTCCCCTGCGCTGCCTCCTGCACCGTCCCCTCGCTCTCTCCCCTGCGCTGCCTCCTGCACCGTCCCCTCGCTCTCTCCCCTGCGCTGCCTCCTGCACCGTCCCCTCGCTCTCTCCCCTGCGCTGCCTCCTGCACCGGCCCCTCGCTCTCCCCCCCCCTGCCGTCCTGCCCGCCCCTCCTCTCCCCCTGGCTTTCCTCCTCCCGTCCCCTGCTCTCCCCCCTGCGTGCCTCCTCACCGTCCCCTCCTCTCCCCCGCGTGCCCCTGCCCCCCCCCCTGCTCTCCCCCCTGCGCTGCCTCCTGCCCGTCCCCTTCCCCTCCCCCCCTGCGCGCCCTCCGCACCCCCCTCGCTTTCCCCCGCGCTCCCCCTCACCTCCCCTCCCCCCTCTCCCCCCTGGGGGCTGCCTCCTGCACCGTCCCCTCGCTCTTCCCCCCCCCGCCCCCTCCTGCACCTCCCTCCTCCCCCCCCCCTGCGCTGCCCCCCTCACCGCCCCCCTCCTCTCCCCCCCTGCGCGCCCCTGCACCGCCCCTCGCTCTCTCCCCTGCGCTGCCTCCTGCACCGTCCCCTCTCTCCCCCCTGCGCTGCCTCCTGCACCGTCCCCTCGCTCTCTCCCCCGCCCCTCCGCACCGTCCATCGCTCTTCCCCCCGCTGCCCCCCGACCGCCCCCCCCCTCTCTCCCCGCGCTGCCTCCTGCCCGTCCCTCGCCCCTCCTCCCCTGCGCTGCCCCTGGCCGTCCCCTGCCCTTCCCCCCCGCGCTGCCTCCTGCACCGCCCCCGCTTTCCCCTGCGCTGGGCCTTTCCCCCCCCGCCGTCCCCCGCCCCCTCCCCCCCGCCTGCCTCCTGCACCGTCCCCCCCTTTTCCCCCCTGCCTGCCTCCTGCACCCCCCCTCCTCTCCCCCCTGCGCTCCCCTGCCCGTCCCCCCCTCCCCCCTCCCCCCCTGCGTGCCTCCCACCCCCCCTCGCTCTCCCCCCTGCCCTGCCTCCTGCAACCCCCCCCTCGCTCTCTTTCCCCCCCGCTCCTCCTGCACCCTCCCCTCGCTTCCCCCCCCCTGCGCGCCCCTGCACCTCCCCCCCCGCTCTTCCCCCCCGTGCCTCCTGCGCCGTCCCCTCGCTCTCTCCCCTGCGCTGCCTCCTGCACCGTCCCCTCTCTCTCCCCTGCGCTGCCTCCTGCACCCCTCCCCTTTGCTCTCCCCCCCCGCTGCCCCCCGCACGTCCCCTCGCTCTCCCCCCTGCGCTGCCCCGCACCGTCCCCCCTTCCCCCCCTTCACCCCCCCCCTCCTGCCTCCTGCACCGTCCCCTCGCTCTCCCCCCTGCGCTGCCTCCTGCACCGTCCCCTCGCTCTCCCCCCTGCCTCCTCCGGCGCCCTTTCCCCCCTTCCCTCCCCGCGCTCCTCCTGCCCTCCCCCGTCCCCCTCGCTCCCCTGCGCTGCCTCCTGCACCGTCCCCTCTCTCTCCCCCCTGCGCTGCCTCCTGCACCGTCCCCTCGCTCTCCCCCCTGCGCTGCCTCCTGCACCGTCCCCTCGCTCTGTCCCCTGGCTGCCCCCCCCCGTCCCCTCCTCTCTCCCCGGCCCGGGCCTCCTGCACCGTCCCCCTCGCTCTCCCCTCCCCTGCCCCCCTCCCCACTGTCCCCGTTCCCCCCGCTTCCCCCCCTGACCTCCCCCACCCTTCCCCCCTGCCCCCGGCCCCCCCGCCTCTCCCCTGCGCTGCCTCCTGCACCGTCCCCTCCCCTCCCCTCCCCCCGCGCTGCCCGTCCTGCCAAACCCCCCCCTCCGGGTCTCCCCCCCTGCGCCCGCCTCCTGCAAACCCTCCCCTCCCTTTTCCCCCCCGCGCTTGCCTTTCCCCACCGTCCCCTCCTTCTCCCCTGCGCTCCCCCTGCCCGTCCCCCTCCCCTCCCCCTCCCCTGCCTGCCCCTGCAAAAGTCCCCCTCGCTCTTCCCCCGGGGCTGCCCCCCTGCACCGTCCCCCCTTTTCCCCCCCCCAACCCCCCGCGCTTCCCCCTGCCCGCCCCTCGCTCTTTTCCCCCCCGCGCTGCCTCCTCCAAACCCTCCCCTTTATCCTCCTTTCCTTCCCCCCAAACGGGCCCCCCTTGAAACCTCCCCTGCTCTTTTTCCCCTGCCCCGCCCCCCTTTCACCGTTCCCCCTTGGGTCCTCTCCCCCGCGCTGGCCCCACACCGTCCCCCGTTTCCCCCGGGGCTGCCCCCCACCTTTCCCCTTTGCTCCTAGGTCCTCCCCCCGTCCCCCACCCTCTCTCCCCCGCGCTGCCTCCTCACCGTCCCCCCCTCCCCACCCCCCTGCGCTGCCCCCCGCAAAACCCTCCCCCCGCTCTCCCCCCCCGGCTGCCTTTCCCGCACCGTCCCCTCAAGCCTCCCCCCTGCGCTGGGGCCTCCTGCCCGTCCCCCCGTCTCCCCCCGGCTGGGCCTTTTCCCGCACCGTCCCCTTTGCTTCCTCCCCCCCCTGCCCCGCACCTCCCCCCCCCCCCCATTCCCCTCCCCCCTGCCTGCCTTTCCCGCACCGTCCCCCTCCTTTTCCTCCCCCCTTTCGGGTGCCTCCGCCCGTCCCCCTCGCTCTCGTCCCCCCTGCGCGGGCCTTCACCGTCCCCTCGCTCTCCTCCCCCCGCTGCCTTTTCCCGCACCGTTTTTCCCCTTTGGGTCTCCCCCCCTTTTTCGCCTCCTCAAAACCCTCCCCCCCCGCCCCTCCCCCCTCGCTGCTCCTGCACCGTCCCCTCCGCTCTTTTTTCCCCTGGCTGGCCCCCTGCACCTCCCCCCATTTTTGCTCCCCCCCTGGGCCCGCCTCCTGCAACCCCTCCCCTTAGCTCTCTCCCCTTTCGCTGCCTCCCCCCCACCGTCCCCCTCCGGGTCTTCCTCCCCTTGGGGCTGCCCCTGGGGCCCCTCCCCTTTGCTCCCCCCCTGCCTGCCCCCTGCACCCCTCCCCTTTCCTCCCCCTCCCCTCCCCCGCCTGGGGCCCCCGGGCCCCCCCCCTCGCTCTCGCCCCCTGCGTCCCCCCTCCTCACCGCCCCCCGCCCCCCTCCCCACCTCCCCCCCGCGCGCCTCCGCACCCCCCTCGCTCTCCCCCCTGCCTGCCTTTCCCGCACCTCCCCTTTGCTCTCTCCCCCCCCCCGCGCTTCCTCCGCACCGTCCCCCTCGGGCCCCTCTCCCCCCGCGCTTCCCCCCCTTTCCCTCCCCTCGCTCTCTTCCCTGGGCTTCCCCCCTGCACCCGTCCCCTCCTCTTTTCCCCCCCCCCGCCTTCCGGGCCCCGCACCGTCCCCCCTTTGCTTTTCCCTCCCCTGCGCTGGGCCCCCCTGCACCGTCCCCCCCCTCCCCCCTGCGCTGCCTCCTGCACCGTCCCCTCGCTCCCCCTCCCCCTGCGCGGCCTCCTGCACCGTCCCCTCGCCTCTCCCCCCGCGCTGCCTCCTGCACCTCCCCTTCCCCTCTCCCCCGCGCGTCCTCCTGCACCGTCCCCTCGCTCTCCCCCCTGCGCTGCCCCCCCTGCACCGTCCCCCCCGCCTTCCCCCGCCTTTTTTTATTCCCGCACCGTCCCCCCTCTCTTTTTCCCCCCCCGGGCCCGCCCCTGCACCCTCCCCTCCCCCTCTCCCCCCCCTGCCTGCCTCGGCCCTGCCCCGTCCCCTTTACTCTCTCCCCCCTGCGCTGGGCCTCCTGCCCGTCCCCCCTTCCCCTCCTTTTCCCCCCGCCCCTGCCTCCTTTCACCCTGCCCTCCTCTCTCCCCGCCCCTGGCCCCCGCCCGCCCCCGCTCTCCCCCTGCGCTGGGGCCCCCTGCCCCGCCCCCCTCCTCTCTTTCCCGCGCTGGGCCCCCTGCACCGGCCCCGGTTTGCCCTCCCCCCTGCGCTTGGGGGGGGCCCCCTGCACCGTCCCCCTCGGGTCCTCTTCCCCTGCGCTGCCTCCATCACCGACCCTTTTGCCCCCTCCCCCCCCTGCGCCCCCTCCTGCAAAACCCTCCCCCTGGGTATTCCCCCCCCTGGGGCTGCCCCTGCACCGTTTCCCCCCTTTTTCTTTTCAATCCCCCCTGCCTGCCTCCTGCACCCCTCCCCCTGCTCTCCCCCCCTGCCCTGCCCCCTGCACCGTCCCCCCGCCTCCCCCCGCCTGCCCTTTCCCGCACCGTCCCCGGATTCCTCTGTCCCCCTGGGGCACCTCCTGCACCGGGGCCCCCCTCCCCTCTCCCCCCTGCGCTGCCTCCCCGCAACCGTCCCCCTTTGCCCCTCTCCCCTGCCCCTCCCCTGCACCCCCCCCCTCCTCTCTCCCCCCTCGCGGGCCCCCTTCACCGCCCCCCCTTTTATCAAATCCCTTGCCTGCCCCCCCAGCCCCCAAAAAAAAACCCGGCCCCCAAATCCCCCCATTCCCCCCCGCCATCTTGCACCGTTCCCCCTCGCTCCCCCCCCCTGCCTTTCCCTTTCCCGCACCGTCCCCCCCGCTCCATTTCCCCGCGGGTGGGGGCCTTTTTCCTTTCACCCGTCCCCTCCTCTCCCCCCCCGCGCTGCCCCCCCCTGCACTGTCCCCCCCGCCTCCCTCCCTGGGGGCTGGCCCCCCTGCCCGCCCCTCGCTCTCTCCCCCCCTTCGCGCCTTTCCCGGGACCTTTCCCCCAACCTTTTCCCCTTTCCCCGCGCGCCTCCTGCAAACCTCCCCTTCCCCTCTCCCCCCCTGCGCGCCCCCCTGCACCCCCTCCCCTCCCCTCTCAAAAGCCCCCTCCTCCCCTTTCCCCAAACCCTCTTTTCCCCCTCCGCTCCCGTCACCTTCCCCCCAAATCCCCCCGCCCTCCCCACCGGTCCCCCTCGCTCTCCCCCCCACCGCTGGGCCCCCTCAAACCCTCCCCCTCCTCTCCCCCTGGGGCCGGGCCTCCTGCACCCCCCTCCCTCCCCCCCCCTGCGCTGCCCTCCTCACCCTCCCTTTGCTCTCCCCCCCTGGGCCCGCCTTTCCTGCACCCCCCGGGGGCCCCTTCGCTCTCTCCCCCTGCGCTGCCTCCTGCACCGTCCCCTCGCTCTCTCCCCTGCGCTGCCTCCTGCACCGTTCCCCCCGCTCTTCCCCCCCCCTGGGGCTGGCCCCCCTGCACCTTTCCCCTCGCTTCCCCCCCCCCCGCGGGTTCCTCCTGGCCGTCCCCCTTTCCCTCTCCCCGGCCTTTCTGCCCCCCTGCCCCTCCCCCCTTCCCCTCCCCCCTGCGCCGCCCCCCCTGCCCGTCCCCTCGCTCTCCTCCCTGCGCTGCCTCCTGCACCCCTCCCCCTTTTGCTCTTTCCCCCCTTTTGTGCCCCTGCACCGTCCCCCTCGCCCTCTCCCCCCTGCCCTGCCCCCTGCACCGCCCCCCTTTGCTCTATCTCCCCCCTGCGCTGCCTCCTGCACCGTCCCCTCGCTCTCTCCCCTGCGCCTCCTGCCAAACCCTCCCCCGCCTTCTCCCTCCCCCCTGCCTGCCCTTTCCCGCCCCCGCCCCACGCCTCCCCCCTTCGCTGGGCCCTTTTCCTTCCCCCGCCCCTCCTCTCCCCCCCCCCCCGCGGCTGGTCCTGCACCGTCCCTCCTTCTTCCCCCCCGCCTCCTCCTGCACCGCCCCTCCTCTCCCCCCCCCGCTCCCCCTGCCCGTCCCCCCCTCCCCCTCCCCTGCGCTGCCTCCTGCACCGTCCCCTCGCTCTCTCCCCCCCGCGCTGCCTCCTGCACCGTCCCCTCCCCTCTCCCCCCGGCCTGCCTTTCCCGCACCGTCCCCCCTCCTCCTCCCCCCCTTTTCGCTGGGGCCCCCTGCACCTTTCCCCCGCTCTCTTTCCCCCGGCCCGCCCTCCGCACCCCTCCCCCCCACGCCCCCCCAAACCCCCCCTGCGCTGCCTCCTGCACCGTCCCCTCGCTCTCCCCCCGGCGCTGCCTCCTGCACCGTCCCCCCCTTTGCTCTTTCCCCCCCGGGCCCTGCCCCCTGCACCGGGGGGGGGGGGGCCCCTTTTTGCTCCCCCCCCCGCGCTGCCTTTCCCGGGGCCCCCTTCCCCCCCCTCCTTTTCCCCCTGGTCTGCCTCCGCAACCCCCTCCCCTCGCTCTCTCCCCCCGCGCTGCCTTTCCTGCAACCCCTCCCCCCGCTCTCTCCCCCTGCGCTTTCCTCCTCAAACCCTCCCCTCCCCCCTTCCCCCCGCGCTGCCCCCCTCACCCTCCCCTCGCTCCAACCCCCCGCGCGCCCCCTGCAAACCCTCCCCCTCGCTTTCCCCCCCGCGCTGGGCCCCCGGCCCCCGTCCCCTCGCTCTCTCCCCCGCGCTGCCTCCTGCCCCCCCCGTCCCCTTTTCCCCTCCCCTGCGCGGGCCCCCTGCAAACCCCCCCTCGCCCCTCTCCCCTTTCGCTGCCTCCTGCACCGTCCCCCCCTTCGGGGTTTTCTCCCCCTCGCTGCCCTTTCCCGCACCGTCCCCCTCGGGGTCTCTCCCCCCCGGTCTTCCCCCCCCCTGCAACCCCTCCCCCCCGCCCTCTCCCCTGGCTGGGGCCCCCTGCACCTCCCCCGCTTCCCTCTCCCCCTGCGCTGGGCCTTTCCCGCACCCTCCCCAACCCTCGCCTCCCCCCCCTCGCTGCCTCCTGCACCGTCCCCCCCTTTTCCCCTTTTCCCCGCGGGTGCCTCCTGCAACCCTCCCCTCGTCTCTCCCCCCCCCCCTGCGCTGCCTCCTGCACCGTCCCCTCGCTCCCCCCTCCCCCTGGCCCCTGCCCCCCTGCACCCTCCCCTCCGCTCTCCTCCCCCCGCGGGGCCTTTTTTCCTTGCACCGTCCCCCTGGCTTTTTTCCCCCCCTGCGCCCGCCTCCCTGCACCGGGCCCCCTTGGGCCCCCCTCTCCCCCTGCCTGCCCCCCTGCACCGTCCCCCTGCTCTTTCCCAAAAAACCGGGGGCCTGCCCGTCCCCCCGGGCCCCTTTCCCCCCTCCCTCCTCCACCGTTCGGCCCCCTCCCCACCCCTGCCCCTGCAAACCCTCCCCCCCCGGGCTCTCCCCCCCTTTGTGCCCCCCTGCACCGTCCCCTTTTGGGGGGTTTCCCCCTTTTGCCCCCCCCCGGCCCGGCCTTCCCTGCACCGTTCCCCCCTCCCCTCCCCCTGCGCTGCCTCCTTCCCCCTCCCCCTTTCCCCCTTTTCCCCCCGCTGCCCCCCTGCCCCCGGGCCCCTCGCGCTCCCCCCTGGGGCTGCCTCCTGCCCGCCCCCCCGCCCCCCTCTCCCCCGCGCGCCTCCTGCACCTTTCCCCCGCTCTCTTCCCTGCGCCGCCCCCCCCTGCCAAAACCCTCCCCCTCCAAAGCTCTCCCCCCTTGGGGGCTGGCCTCACACCGTCCCCCTTTTGCTCCCCCCTTTTCCCCCGCCCCCTGGCCCCCCCCGCCAACCCTCCCCCCGCTCTCCCCTTTTCCCCCCGCGCTTCCCCTCCTGCACCGTTTCCCCTCGCTCTCTTTCCCCCCCGCTGCCCCCCCTGCAACCCTCCCCGATCCCCCCCCCTGCGCTGCCTCCTCAAAAGTCCCCCTCGCTCTCTCCCCGCGCTGCCCCCCTGGGGACCCACTTCCCAAATTTGCACTCCCCCCCCCCCCCCTGGCTGCCCCTGCCCGTCCCCTCCCCCCTCCCCCCCCCCCCTGCCTGCCCTCCTGCAACCCCCCCCCCCCCCCCCCCCCCCCCCCCGCCCGCCCCCCCCCCCCTCCCCGCCCCCCGCGCCCCCCTGTCTCCCCCCCCGGGGCTGCCTTTCCCGCCCGTCCCCTTCCCCTCCCCCCTGGGGCTGCCCCCCTGCCAAACCCTCCCCCCCCTCTTCCCCCCAAAACCCCCCAAAACGTCCCACCCCTCCCCCCCCCCCCCTGGCCTTTCCCGCCCGTCCCCTTTTGCTCTCACCCCTGCCCCTGCCTTTCCCGCACCCCCCCCCCCGTTCGCTCTCCCCTGCGCCCCGCCCCCTGCACCGTCCCCCCCGCCCTCTCCCCCGGGGCCCGCCTTTCCCGCACCGTCCCCTCCTCTCTTCCCCCCTCGCTTCCTCCTGGGACCGGGCCCCCTTTGCTCTCCCCCCCTGCCTGGGCCCCCTGCCCGTCCCCCTCGCTCTCTCCCCCCGCTGCCCCCTGAAACCGCCCCCTCGCTCTCCCCCCCTCCCCTTTTTGCCCCCCTCCTCCCCCCCGCGGCCCCTGCACCTCCCCCCCTGCCCTGGCCTCCTGCACCGTCCCCATCCCCCCCTCTCCCCCCTGCGCGCCCCCTTTGCACCTCCCCCGCTCTCTCCCCTGCGCTCCCTTTCCTGCACCGCCCCCTCCTCCCCCTCCCTGCGCTGCCCCTGCGTCTTTTTTTCCCTTTTTTTTTGGTTTTTTTTTATTTAATTTTTCTTTTTCCAAAGAATCCTACAAATAATAAAACCTCCGGGAGCGGCCGCGTCCTCCAGTCACAGCCGAAGCTGCACACCCAATCCATCCCACTGCATTCTGGGAACTTCTCATCCAGATTCCACATCTCCCATAGGGGAAACTGCAGCGAGGTCGGCCCATTGAGTGCATTTTTGGGGAATGTACTGGAATAAAAAAAGGTGCAACTGGGGGCCGGACTTTGAGTGAAGCTTTGATTTGACAAAGAGTAAATTTTGGGCCAGATTATCCATGGGGCAGGGAGGGGGGAGGAGGGGGCAGAACTGTAACTGTGCCCTTTAGGCGTCAGCAGCACATGGTGGGTGGGGGCCCGTTCCAGGTGCCCTGCGCCTCTTGTTACTGGGCGGGGGGTCCGGCGTTCCCCTCATCCCTATAATCCCCGCTCCTCATAAACCATCTAAGCCCTCGGCAGGTAATACCCATAATCCCCTGCGGACACAGGAAATCCACTAAGCCTGTCATTGACACGGATCCTGCGGCTCAGCGGCATCCTGACAACCGACCCCGTACAAATAGTGCCCTCTACTCTAGTCCACCCAAGCTGCATCCTGTTTGGGTGGAAACCAAACAAACCCCCCATAAACCCGCTGCAGCTATACACACCACATCTCCCGCAATGCTTTTCAGCCGACCCTGCTTTAAAAACGGGTCCCTGCAGCCAAAAGAGGGCCTGCAGGGGAGCACGGGGAAACCCGGGGGGAAAGCTTTGGATGTGACTAGAGTGGAATGGCTGCGCATCCTTCTGACCTTCTCTCTTCTCCTTTGTAGGGGGGCTGAAAACCCCTGGGGGCCCCAAAGGCCTCGAAGATCCCTAAGTGAAGATCCATCCCCCCAGGGGGGGGGGCCTGCAAGGGACCAAACCCCCACCCGGACCATACTGCATGCCCGGAAACTTTGGGACGCCCAGAGATGTTTGGGTTTGGGACGCCTATGTGAAAAAAGTTTTCCCCTGCGGGTGAGAAAAAGGCACTGCCCGGGTGATGAAATTGGCACGCCCGGTGATGTGTTGAACCCGCCCGGGGAATTTTATTTGGGACTGTTTTGGGGGGATTAGTTGGGAGGGGCTGGGTGATGTAGTTGGGGACCCAGTCTTGGGGGGAATATTGGCACTGTCCGGGTGATTGTTGGCCCCTGGGCGGGGTGTATTGGCCTGGGCCCGGGGGATGTAGTTGGCCTGTCGGGGGAAAAGTTGGGACTGCCTGGGGGAATAGTTTTGGGACTGTCTGGGTGAAATTTGTTGGCAGGCCCGGTTTATTAGTTGCACGCCCGGGTGGGTGTATTTTTTCCCTGTCCCGGGTTGGGTATAGTTGGCATGTCCCCGGTGAAAAAAGTTTTTGGGAGGTCTGGGGGGATGTAGTTGGCCCCTGCCCCTGGGTGAGTAGTTGGCCCCTGCGGGTGATATAGTTTTGGGATGTCCGGGTAAAAAGGGGTTTTGGGATTTTCTGGGGGATATAGTTGGCGTGTCTGGGGGGATTTATTTTGGGAGGCCTGGGTGATGTAAATTGGCAGGCCGGGGATATAGTTTTGGGAGTGTCGGGTTTATATAGTTGGGGATGTCTGGGTGATGGTTTGTTTTTTATGTCGGGTGATAAGTTGGCACTGCCGGGTGAAAAGTTGGGAATGCGGGTTATAAAATTGGCCCCGCCTGGGTGATTAATTTTGGCCCGTGTCTGGGGGGATATAGTTGGCAATGTCTGGGTGATTTTAGTTGGCCCCCTGTCTGGGTGATGTAGTTGGGGATGCCCTGGGTGATGAGTTGGCACCGTCTGGGGGTGTATATTTGGCACTGTCGGGTGATGTTAGTTTTGGCTCTGTCTGGGTGATGTAGTTGGCACTGCCTGGGTGATGTAGTTGGCACTGGTCCTGGGGGGAAATTTGTTGGCATGTCCCGGGTGAAGTAGTTGGCACTGTCTGGGTTGATATAAGTTGGCCTGTCCGGGTGATTAGTTTGGCACGTCTGGGTGGAATTTTAAATTGGCACTGTCAGGTGATAAAGTTGGCACGTCGGGTGATTAGTTGGCCTGTCTGGGTGAGTAGTTGGCCCTGCCTGGGTGATTTTAGTTGGCACTGCCCTGGGTGATATAGTTGGCACTGTCTGGGGGGATATATTGGTTCGTCCCCCGGTGTGTAGTTGGCAAATGATTGGTGGATTTGTTGGCACGTCTCAGGGTGATATAGTTGGCGCTGTCAGGGTGAATAGTTTGGCACTGTCTGGGTGATATAGTTGGCACTGTCAGGGTGATGTAGTTGGCACTGTCTGGGTGATATAGTTGGCACTGTCTGGGTGATGTAGTTGGCACTGCCTGGGTGATATAGTTGGCACTGTCTGGGTGATGTAGTTGGCACTGTCTGGGTGATGTAGTTGGCACTGTCTGGGTGATGTAGTTGGCACTGTCTGGGTGATGTAGTTGGCACTGTCTGGGTGATATAGTTGGCACTGTCTGGGTGATATAGTTGGCACTGTCTGGGTGATGTAGTTGGCACTGTCTGGGTGATGTAGTTGGCACTGTCTGGGTGATGTAGTTGGCACTGTCTGGGTGATATAGTTGGCACTGCCTGGGTGATATAGTTGGCACTGTCTGGGCAAGGCAGGGTGAATAGTTTGGGATGCCTGGGTATGTATTTTGGCCTGTTTTTTGGGGTGATTATTGCCTGTCTGGGTGAAATTTTAGTTGGCCTGGTTTTGGGATTTTTGGCCTGCGGGTGATTAGTTGGCCTTTTCAGGGTGAAATAGTTGGCATGTTCTGGGTGAATGTAGTGGCCCTGCCCCCCCCCGGGGGATTATTTGGCCGTCCCGGGGGATTAGTTGGGACTGCCGGGTGATGAGTTTTTCCCCTGTCGGTGATTGTTTGGGATTTTCGTGATTTAGTTGGCACGTTGGGTGATTATTGTTTGTCGGGTATTTTTTGGCACGCCCCGGGGATTAAATTTACCGTCCCCCGGGGTGATATAGTTGGGGCCCTGCCCGGTTGTAAGTTGTCGCGGGTTAAAATTTTGGGACTGTCGGGTTATTAGTTGGCCTGCTGGGTATTTAAATTTTTGGGCCCGCAGGGTGGGAAAAAAAGGGGTTTTTAAAAATTTTCCGTTGGTGATATGTTGGCCCGGGCGGGTGAGTAGTTGGCATGGGCGGGTTGTAGTTGGGCAGGTCGGGTGAAAAAAAAGTTGGCCGTCTGGGTTGATTAATTTTGGGAAGCTGGGTTTTTTATTTTGGGGATTCAGGGTGTTAGTTTTTGGCATGTCTGGGTGATTTAAATTGGAGTCAGGGTGAAATTATTGCACTGCTGGGTGAAAATAGTTTGGCCGTCTGGGGGGATTTAAATTTTTGGGATGGGGGCCGGGTGAAAATTTTGTTGCAAATGCCCAAAGGGGGGAAAAAGGTTTTTGGCCCCCTTTTTTTCCCGGGGTAAAAAGGGATTTTTGGGAAACACCCTTTGGGTTGGAAAATTTTGTTTTTTTCAAATTTTTCCCCCCCGGGGGAAAATTTGTTTTTGGGAAATTTTTCCCCGGGGGGGGAAAAAAGTTGGGCCCTGCCCCCCGGGGGGAATTTTAAATTTTTTGGCAAAAAATGGGCCCTGGGTGAAGTTTTTTTTGGCAAATGCCCCCGGGGTATTAAATTTTTGGGACTTTTCCCGGGTTATTAAGGTTTTTTCCCCTGCCCTTTTTTTGAAATTAAATTTGGGTCTGGCCCGGGGTTGGATTTTAGTTTTTTGGCCCCAAACCCTTTCCCCCGGGGGATTTTTAATTTTCCCCCCCCGGGGGTGGAATTTTTAATTTTTTAAATGTCCCCGGGGGGATATTGTTTGGGGACAGTCCCCCCCCCGGGTTTTTAATTTAGTTTGGCACCCGCCGGGGTTAAATAGTTTTTTCCCCCGGGCTGGGTGAAGGGAGTTTTTGGGACTTCTTTTGGGGGGATATAGGTTTTGGCCAAAATGCCCCCGGGGGATTAGTTTTTTGGCCCCCCCCCCTTTTTTCCCCCCCGGGGGGGATTAGAAGGCCCCCCTTTTTTCCCCGGGTGGGGGTGTAAAATTTTTCCCCCCAAGGGGCCCCCCGGGGGATTAGTTGGGGACTTGGCCCCGGGGGAATTTAGTTGGCACGCGGGGGGGAAAATAAATTTTGGGAAATCCTGGGGGGATTATAAATTTTGGCCCCCCGCCCCCCGGGGGGAAAGGTTAAATTGGCCCCTCCCCCCGGGTGGGAAATTAAAAATTGGGGGACGCCCCCTGGGTGGGTTTAAATTTGGCCTTTCCCCCCCGGGGGGGGTTTAGTTTTCCCCCTTGGCCCGGGGGAAAAATTTGTTGGCGGGGGCCCCCGGGTGGAAAAAGTTGGGCAATGTCCCGGTGTTTAGTTGGCATTTTCCCCCGGGGGGAAAAGTAGTTTTTGGGAAAATTCCGGGTTTATTTGTTTTGGGGCCCCTTCCCCCCGGTGGAATTTTAGTTGGCATTCCGGTTTTATATAGTTTGGGACTGTCCCCCCCGGGGGAGGGAGGTTTTTTCCAAAATTTTTCCGGGTGGTTAGTTGGCCCCCTGCCCGGGTTTTA
>JAODAL010052516.1:0-25919 GCA_025379985.1 Phyllomedusa bahiana
TGGCTGTTTAAGGGCTGGGGTGAAGGCCCTTTTTAAGGGCTGGGTGATTTTAGGTGGGGGCTTGAAAAGGCTTGGGGTGGGCGTGAAGGGTGTGAAAGGGGGTGGCTTTTTGAAGGCTGTAAGGGCTGGGCTGGAAGGCTGTGAGGGCTGTGAAGGGCTTTTGGGCTGTGAAGGCTGTGAAGGGCGGGGGAAGGGGAAGGGGGCTGTGAAGGGCTGTGAAAGGGCTGGGGGGCTGTGAAGGACTGGCTGTGATGGCCCCCGGGTTGAATGGCCCTGGGGAAGGGGCTGTGGCCCTGGGGATTGGCTGTGAATGGCTGTGAGGGGCCCCGTGAATGGCTGTGATGCTGTGAAGGGCCCCGTGAAGGCCCCGTGAAGCCCCGTGATGGGCTGTGATGGCCCCGTGATGGCTGTGAAAGGGTCCTGTGAGGCCCCTTTAATGCTCTTTAATGGCCCCTGTGAAGGTCCTTCTGTGATGGCCCCTGTGATGGCCTCTGTGATGGCCCCTGTGATGGCCCCTGTGATGGCCCCTGTGATGGTCCCTGTGATGGTCTCTGTGATGGTCCCTGTGATGGCCTCTGGGATAGGTTCTCTAGTGATTGGACCCTGTGTATGGGTCCCTGTGTGGCACCTCTGGGATGGTTCTCTGTTGGTGGCCCCAGTGTGATTGGGCCCCTGTGATGGCCCTCGTGATGGCCTCTGGGTTGGTTCTGTGATTGGCCCTATGATGCCCCTTTGATGCCCCTTGATGGCCCTGTCATGGCCCCTGTGATTGAGGCCCTTGTTATGGCCCCTGTGATGGCCCCTGTGATGGTCTCTGTGATGGCCCCTGTGATGGCCCCTGTGATGGCCCCTGTGATGGCCTCTGTGATGGTCTCTGTGATGGCCCCTGTGATGGTCCCTGTGATGGTCCCTGTGATGGTCTCTGTGATGGTCTCTGTGATGGTCCCTGTGATGGCCCCTGTGATGGCCCCTGTGATGGTCTCTGTGATGGCCCCTGTGATGGCCCCTGTGATGGTCCCTGTGATGGCCCCTCTGATGGCCCCTCTGATGGCCCCTGTGATGGTCTCTGTGATGGTCCCTGTGATGGTCCCTGTGATGGTCCCTGTGATGGTCCCTTTGATTGCCCCTGTGATGGTCCCTGTGATGGTCCCTGTGATGGTCTCTGTGATGGCCCCTGTGATGGTCTCTGTGATGGTCCCTGTGATGGCCCCTGTGATGGCCCCTGTGATGGTCCCTGTGATGGTCCCTGTGATGGCCCCTGTGATGGCCCCTGTGATGGCCCCTGTGATGGCCCCTGTGATGGCCCCTGTGATGGTCCCTGTGATGGTCCCTGTGATTGGGCTCTGTGTGCCCCTGTGATTGGGACCACTGTGATGGTTCCCTGTGTTTGGTCCTGTGATGGCACCTGTGATGGCCCAGTGATGGCCCTGTGATGAGCCCCTGTGATTGGTCCCTGTTGAGGGTCCCATGTGTTGGCCTCTGTGATGGCCATATCGCTTGGCCCCTGTGAATGGGGCCCTGGGAGGCCCCTGTGTGGAGCCTGTGTGGGCCCTGTGCTGGCCCTGTGATGGTCCCCTGTGATTGGTCTTCTGTTGATGGCCTCTGGGATGGTCTCTGGGATGGTCTCTGGGATGGTCTCTGGGATGGCCCCTGTGATGGCCCCTGTGATGGCCCCTGTGATGGCCCCTGTGATGGCCCCTGTGATGGCCCCTGTGATGGCCTCTGTGATGGCCTCTGTGATGGTCCCTGTGATGGCCTCTGTGATGGCCCCTGTGATGGACCCTGTGATGGTCCCTGTGATGGTCCCTGTGATGGCCCCTGTGATGGTCCCTGTGATGGCCCCTGTGATGGTCTCTGTGATGGCCTCTGTGATGGTCCCTGTGATGGCCCCTGTGATGGCCCCTGTGATATTCCCTGTGATGGCCCCTGTGATGGCCTCTGTGATGGCCCCTGTGATGGTCCCTGTGATGGCCCCTGTGATGGACGCTGTGATGGACACTGTGATGGCCCCTGTGATGGGCCCTGTGATGGGGGGAGGAACCCCTGTGATGGCCTCTGTGATGCCCTCTGTGATGGTCCCTGTGATGGTCCCTGTGATGGTCTCTGTGATGGTCCCTGTGATGGTCTCTGTGATGGTCCCTGTGATGGCCCCTGTGATGGCCTCTGTGATGGTCCCTGTGATGGCCCCTGTGATGGCCCCTGTGATGGCCCCTGTGATGGACCCTGTCATGGTCCCTGTCTTTGGTCCTATCATGGTCATGTGATTGGCCTCTGTGATGGGCCCTGTGTTGGGTCTGTGTGGCCTGTGATGGCCCCTGTGATGGCCCCTGTGATGGCCCCTGTGATGGTCCCTGTGATGGTCCCTGTGATGGTCCCTGTGATGGCCCCTGTGATGGCCCCTGTGATGGCCCCTGTGATGGCCCCTGTGATGGCCCCTGTGATGGCCCCTGTGATGGCCCCTGTGATGGCCCCTGTGATGGCCCCTGTGATGGCCCCTGTGATGGTCCCTGTGATGGTCCCTGTGATGGCCCCTGTGATGGTCCCTGTGATGGCCCCTGTGATGGCCTCTGTGATGGCCCCTGTGATGGCCCCTGTGATGGTCCCTGTGATGGTCCCTGTGATGGTCTCTGTGATGGTCCCTGTCATAGTCCCTGTCATAGTCCCTGTCATGGTCCCTGTTGCTCGGTTCCATCCTCCGTGGTTCGGGGCTGCGGTTACCTGTCTGTCTTCTCTCCCCATACATGTATCTGACCCCCCAGGCAGGAGACGACATGCGGCAGGACATGCTGGTCCTCAAGCTGGTGGAGCTCATGGACAGGATCGGCTGCCGTTGTGCCCTGGACCTGCGGTTTATGCTCAGGCTACAAGTGCGTGTCCACTGGCAAACGGCAAGGTCAGTGACCGCTACAACCTGACGATTGAGATGACACAGCGGGGGGTGGACTGCAGACCTGTAGCCTGAATGTCTATAGAAAACTGACGAGATGAGACACAGCGGGTGACTGCAGACCATAGGTGACTGCTAGAACCTGACGATGAGACACAGCGGGTGACTGCAGACCATAGGATGATCTGCGCTAGACCTGACGATGAGGGACCAGGGGGTGACTGCAGAGAACCATAGGTACTGCTAGAACCTGAACAATGAGATATGCTAGGTAGGGTGAATACAGACCATTTAGGGTGCTGCTGAACCGCGATGAGACAACAGCGGGGGGCTGTGACTGCAGACCATAGGTGACTGCTAGAACCTGACGATGAGACACAGCGGGTGACTGCAGACCATAGGTGACTGCTAGAACCTGACGAGGAGACACAGCGGGTGACTGCAGACCATAGGTGACTGCTAGAACCTGACGAGGAGATTACGGCGGGTGGACTTCCAGACCATAGGTGACTTGCTAGAACCTGACGATGCGACCAGCGGGAGACTACAGAACCATAGGTGACTGCTAGTAACCTGACGAATGAGGACACAGCGGGTGACGCGTAGACATAGGTGACTGGTTAGTACCTGACGATTAGAGAACACAGCGGGTGGATGCTTGAAAACCTGACGATGAGGACATCAGGGGTGTGTAACTGTGCAGACATAGGAGACAGCTACAACCTGATGAGACCACAGCGGTTGACCACCCGACCATTAGTGTGACTGCAGACAATTGGTGACTGCTGGACATAAAGTGGACCCGCTACATACATTGACGATGAGTACAGGCTGGTGGTGACTGCGTACACGAGCATGGTGACCATTAGGAACCATAGGTGACTTACAGGTAGATTGGTGACGGCCAGACCATAGGTGGTACTGCAGACTCTTAGTTGACCAAGTAGACCATAGGTGAACCGCTACAATTAGAACTGATGAGGACACAGGCGGGCGTCGGACTGTCAGACGATAGGTGACTGCAGACGATAGGTGACTGCAGACGATAGGTGACTACAGGTAATGAGGTGGATCGCCGCGACCAATTTGGTAGACTACAGGTGATAAGGGTGACTTGCAGACAATAGGTGATAAAAGACCATTTAGTGACCATTAGACCTTGGTGCCGCTAACAAATCTGGACCTATGAGGGACACCAGCGGGTGACTGCAGACCATAGGTGACTGCAGACGATAGGTGACCGCAGACGATAGGTGACCGCAGACCATAGGTGACCGCAGACCATAGGTGTACCGCATGGTACATGTAGGTTGACCTCAGGTGATTAGTGATCATAGGTGACTGCAGGTGATTAGTGATCATTGGTGACCGCAGGTGATGTAGTTGGGTGGGGGTTGGCATGGGGTTTGCTTTGCAGGTGATTGTGGAGGGAGGTGATTAGCTGGGGGGTGTGATTGCGGGGGGGGGTGCATTGGTGTTAGAGGGGGGTTGTGATTAGGCGGGGGGGGTGATTAGTCGGGGGGGGTTGTGGATTAGCGGGGGGGTTATTGTGCGGGGGGGGGTTGAATTGAGCGGGCAGGTGTATTAGCGGGGGAGGGTGATTAGCGGGGGTGCGGGAGGGGTGAGTAGCTGGGGGGGAGTTGATTAGGGGGGGGTCGATTAGCGGGCGGGTTGTGAAATTAGCGGGTGGGATTGTGTGAATGAGTGATTAGCTGGGGGGGTGATTTAGCGTGGTGTGTGTGATTAGCGGGCAGGTGATTAGCGGGGGGGTGATTAGCGGGGGGGGGGGGTGATTAGCGGGGGGGGGTAGAATAGGGGGGGAGGTGTGGTGGTGCTTAGCTGGTGGGTGATTAGCGGGGGGGGTAGATATTCGCGGGCTAGTGTATTAGCGTGGGTGGCGTGAATTAGCGCGGGTGGGTTGGGTGATTTCAAGCGGGGGGGGGTTAGTGTTGTGGTGATTTAGCGCGGGGGGGGGGGTTTGATTAGCGCGGGGGGTGATTAGCGGGGGGGTGATTAGCGGGGGGGTGATTAGCGGGGGGGGTGATTAGCGGGGCAGGTGATTAGCGGGGCAGGTGATTAGCGGGGCAGGTGATTAGCGGGGGGGGTGATTAGCGGGGGGGTGATTAGCGGGGGGGTGATTAGCGGGGCAGGTGATTAGCGGGGGGGGTGATTAGCGGGGCGGGTGATTAGGGGGGGGGTGTGATTAGCTAGGGCGGCGCTTGTTGATTGAGGGGGCTGGTGATTAGCGGGGGGGGTGATTGCGGGGGGGGGGTGATTAGCGGGGGTTGGTGATTAGCGGGGCGGGTGATTAGCGGGGGGGGTGATTAGCGGGGGGGTGATTAGCGGGGGGGTGATCTCCGCCTTTGTTTTTCTTCTCCAGGTTTGGTTCACTTGGTTCCTGATTCCACAACTTTGGCCAAAATCCAGACCAAGTCCGGGCTGTTCGGTCCGCTGAAGGACACGTCCATGAAGAAGTGGTTCCACAAACATACCAAACGTAGAATCTTCGCCCCCCCCATATGTCAGCCGCTCTATAGCGGGCGCAGTCTGTAGGTAGCGGGTGCAGTCGTCCCCTGTTTGCAGTATTCGGGCACAGTCTGTAGGTAGTGGGCACAAAACATAAAGTCACAAATTGGGTCAAGCATGAAGTCCGTCATTCTGTTGGCATCCAAAGAGGTGACAAAAATTGCAACAGACCGTCTGTATGTGAAGGCAGGCCCGAACCTACATGCGTTAAAAAACTCCATAGCAGCAAAGATCCAATGGACGTTCAGCATAATAATTTGCTCTTTATTGTGAAGTCAGCAATACAATAAGTGCAACGTTTTGTTTGTGGTCAAAGAGAACCAGACAGAGCCTTTTTCAAGGCATAGTGTACATATAACATTGTCACAGATATGTAGTGTAAAGAACACCACCCTACTTAGAAGCCAACCTAGCAATGGCTTGTCTAGTGAATTAATCTTGTGTATAATTACGTCTCATATTTACACAATCTATTAATGTGCATAAACAATAACCAATAAAAACGTAGTTTCCATTTTGTACTTTCCATACGAAATTTACATAAAGAAAGCCGGATCCGGTCGCGTCACGCCATACTCGGGAGGTAAGCTCAGTTGTCCGATCTGCGACATGACAAACCATTCTGCGCATGTTCCAACATGATCCACCTCGTTATGTCCAATCTTCTGCGCGATGTTCGTGTAAGGGCCAGAGATACTCCACATCGGAGTCTAGTTTCAACGTCGCCCAAATGCGCATGGCAGTGACCCCAAATATGCCAGTTGGCATACAAATGCAGCAGTTTGATGAATTCGAAGAACAACAGAAGTGCGCGTAAAATGACCTATTTAATTCACTTGCAAAAGAGAAAGAGGTGTATGTGATTATTATTGTTTAGGTTAAGTGGGCATCAGGGATCCAATGCTAAAAATCCAAATCACACCAAAAGGGAAGATATCGATATTCATAAAAATGACACCCAGTCTTGGACATGATGGCACGGTCACCACCGTGCCATACAACGTGTGACAGGGGAAAAAATGCAGGATAATAAGTGGCACAATTGTCCCTAACGCCCAGATTAACAGGACTATATCTATAATCTGGGACTTATCACTAAAACCTCCAGTTGCAGGTCGCCTTAAATAAAACCTAGCAAATAACATAATATTCAAGAGAGAGATGAGGAGAGAGTACGGACAGTCTCAATTAGTGGAAAACATGAGAGATATGAGAAATCAGATCCCATCGGACGGATTTTCGAATTTTATCCTATGGAAACAAAATATAAATAATAATCGTGTATTGTGAAGGTGAATTAGTGTGTTAAGTAAAAACATTAAAAATACAATTTACAAAGTATCATATACATTCAAATATATAGAGGGCATTATATCTTGTAGTATTGGTCATGTTGAGTCCATTGGATACTATATGAATTCATGTTTCAAATGATCCATTTGGAGTTCTTTTTTAACAAAACCTTTTCACGGATCACCACTCCCTTCTCATTATTGTAGGAACATGATCCATCACTAATATTTTAAATTGTGAATCGTAATATGATTGCGCATTCATTAAAATGACGTGCACGGGTAATTCCATTCATTTTTCTGGCGGATTGGTACTTTTATTGTTTATTCATTCGCTCCCTAAACCTCCATGGTAGTTTCCCCACCCATAGATTCTGTCATACATGGCAAACGATCATATTATACCGCATTAGTAGTGCGGGCACTGTATATCTGCCCTCTGATTTTGATGGGTTTTTACTGAGTCATCGGGTGATAAAAGTATCACCTTTATCATTGTTGTTAACAGTTACCACAACCCACGCAAGGGAAAATTTCCAACTTTGGGGTGTGCAAGAAAAGTTTGCTCTTAAAGTTAGTGACGGGAAGATCAGACTTCATAAACTTGTCTCTTGGTAAATGTGTGATACTCCTCTAATATGACATCATAGGGATCTCTGAAAATCCACAATATCAGGAAAGCCTTTTTCAAATGTGCCACTTTTGTCCTCAAATCATAGATTATTATGGGGACCAATTTTTGTGGAATACAAAGGGAATCTCTTATTAGGCGCTCTTATTTTGTGGACGCAGATATCGATTCTTTTCACCTCCTTACACGTTTTTAGAGAATCTGTTGAGAAGTTAGGTTTGGGGTATCCCCTCTGGATAAATTTTTTACAACATTCTCCTCATATCTTTCTCTTTACTTGTATTCCTCCGAGACAAGTTTTCGCTGTACCCTTAATAATTGACTGCACGGTAATGAAGTCTTTCATATGCTTAAGGGATGATGATCTGTCATACCTGAAGAGTGTTGCCTGTATCAGTCTCTTTTTACTATAAATCTAGTCTCCAACTCTATTTTCCTTTGATGTTACTTTCGTTTTGTCGAGAAAATTACAATAGATGAGTGAGAGAAAAACGTGTTTGTAGTAAAACCTTTAAGACCCTGATATCTAAACCATTTTGGCAAAAGTATGGAACAGTTCCAATTGTCCATTGATCCAGTCCAAACCATGAACACATATTCCAATATAACGCACCCAATGCAGGATGATGCTTCGAGAAAACCAGAATGGTATACAAAGTCATTCCTCAAGAGTGCGTAAAGCACATATAGCTGTTAGAAATATGTGGGGGCCACATTGTCTCTGTGTCGGGGTTCAAGTACTTAGTAACACTAGCCATATTTTGGACAGAGTTCTTAGTCCTTGTGCCACGGCAAGCTGCCCTCCCTACATTAAAGATACATCGGGATTTTTTGACAAGATATGTCGGGTTTCTTTATGACTGATGGATGCGCGTCTGGGTGAGAGTGTCATTCGATTGTTGGGGTTCTGCTATAAACGGCCAAAATTGAACATGTAGGGGCTGTTATCTGCAGTCTCTGGGGCGCCTTACCGCGATGCGGGTTGTGTCCGAGGATTACTCGCAGATTTCGTCCCTCACCCTTCTGGAGATTGTCCTCAGGAGGAATTATTTCCTCCAATGGGGACTATTTTTATCTCCAGGAGGGGGGGTGTAGTTACAGCCATGGGTCCCAATGTGGCCCCAAAATGGCTAACACATCTCTTTGGCTGCTCTTGGAGGATGTGTTTGTATACCATTTTTTTTTTTTTTGTTTCTGGGTTCTCGAAAGCACAGCCTGCATTGGTGGCGTTATTTGATGATGTGTTCTGGGTTAGGATGGATCAATGGGAAGAATTGGGAAAACTGTTCCATAACTTTTCTAAATGGGTGTAGAGGGGTTCTTAGTAGTTTACTAAAGTTTTCTGGTCAGTCTAGTGGGAACTGCAGTGGTGGCAGTAAAGGACTTTGGGAACTAACCCCCCCCTAGTTTTCCCCCCCCCCCCCGCACGTAGGGTTTGGATGGATGCCTACCCGAGGTATATCAGCAGTTTGGGGAGGTGTGGTTTGTTACCTAATTTTGGTTTTGGAGGTTTTTCCAGGATGGCAGAGGACCACAGGGCGAGGATACTGCTTCAATGCAAATGGCTGTGTAATAATAGTGTTATTAAAACTGATAAAGAATCCATTGACTCCTCGTGTTCATACAGGCCATTTCTTATCCAGTGGATGTACCAAAATCTAGCTTAAGGCCTGTTGCGAAACGACTAACTGCGCGGTTGTAAATCAGGAATCTCGTTGCATCCTGATCAGGCGGGGGGTTTTATCCACAGATGGGTACGTCCAATAATTTACGGAGACTGTACCTTGAACCTGCCAGGCATCTGTTGATAACGCTTGCGGGCAAGGTCAATCTGTTCGCTTTAGATGATGCTAAGGCTTTTGTTAGTGTGGAGTGGATTTTTCAGGGCCGGTTTTACATAAATGGGGTTTGGCCAAAAAATTTTATAACCTGGATTAAGTGTTTTATACTGATCCTTAAGGCTAAGTTGCAGTTCGCAATATATTTACAACTCAGGACGTTTGGATTTGCAGAGGGAACAGCCCAGGGGATGCCCCTTTGTCTCCATTGCTATTTGCCCTGGCCATTGAGCCGTGTTAAGCAGCTCTGCTTAGATGGCAAACGCCCATATTGAAGGCTTTAGGAGGAGGGAGGACTGGAGGACAAATTAGCCTTAAACGCTGATTGACTATCCTCAGCTTTTTTTTGGCTAATACTGGCGGCATTGCAAGAGCAATTAATGACATTAAAAGCTATGTGTTGCATACTTGTGCGTTGAAATTAATTGGGGGAAGTGCTGTCATTTATGCCAGAGGATTGCCATGGATCAATTTACTCGCCCCGGGATAGATATACGCAGACTTCTTAGTGTCCCATTCTTTCCGTTACCTGGGTATAAATAATTGTTTCGGGGGAATTTACAGGAATATGGGGGGTTTGAATCTGGAGTGATTTGCTAGTTAAATTTTAAAAATAAATTAGGGATATGTCTGGCGTAAATTACCATTATCGATAGGGAAGATCAAATTGGTTAAAAATGATATTGGATGGCCCAGTTGTTGTACCTCCTAGCATAACTCTCCAATTCTGGCTCCCCCAGAGATTCATTTTTATAATGTCAGATGCTATATTTTTCAGGCCCTTATCTGGGGCAGGACAGATGCCGGATTAAAGTTAGAAACTCTGAATTGGCGAATAGGACGAGGGGGTGGGTTGGCAATTCCTAAACAGCAGTTTACTTCTTGGCAGTGTAGTAAAACTAAATTTATGAGAGATTGGGATGGGGAGGGGGGATTAAGGATTTAAACTTTGAAACTATTAGCCACTATTTTAATTCTCCACTCTTTATGGTAAATGGACGGCAAAAAACTTTTTTAAGTGCACTCAAAAAGTTTCCAACTTTATGATTCATGATGCATTAAACTTTGGTGGAAATTAGGGTGGATTTTGGTGCTTCAGGGCTGCCATCGCCTATACCGGGATTTGGGAAATACCCCCTTGGTTGTTCCGACACTTTTTGTAATGCTTCAGGGAGTTGAGTCACTATGGCATCATAGGGGACTTCAAATAGGTCTCTCATAGCTGTTTACAGATCAGGGGTGAGCTTAAAAGGGTTTTCCAGGCAATTGCAAATGGATTGCCTTACCGCATACCAGCTCAAATACTTCAGCTTAGGCACGCTTTTAATGCAGAAAAATCAGGTAGCACAATGTCGAATATAATGCCAAGTTTACTCGATAGATGGGTCAGCAACTTCAAAACAAACGAAGGGGATGATATCCACTTTATATAAACTTTTATTGGCAAAGACTTTTTTTCTAGAAACCCAAAAGATTTTGTACGTAGTAGAGTGGGAAGGGAGATTATTGGCCCTTTAAGAGCTAATATTAGGGAGGAGGATACTGGAGTCCATCCCATTTGATTTCAGTGTGAGTGAACTGTGCATCGAATCTCCTCAATTATTCATAGATACATCGAGTTTACAGAACTTCTCTATTTCTACATAAATGTGGATATTCGGTTGCTCTCCTGTGTGTAATAGTGTCATGTGCACCGGCCTCTTGATGCACTAATGTTCTGGCATTGCCTAAACTGAGAGCGATATATTGGATTTTTATTGTCCATGATGATCCTGGTATTTTTAAAATTTACAGTGGAGCTGAATCCGTGGTTTGTATTTTGAGGATATGTAAGGAGATCTTAATGACGAGTTTCAGAGGCTGAGAAAATCGCGATATTCTAGACTTTATATTATATGGCGAGGAAATTAATTAGCGACAAAAGTGGCTGGATGCAGATACCTCCGTGCAGCAGCCAGGAGTTGTAATAATAAAGTGGAACTGGCTGATGGATCAGGAGAGAGGGGGGGTATTATAAGAGAGGAGGCAAAAATTAAGTATATAATAATTGGGGCGCTAATATGGCTGGATACTTCTGGTCTTGCTGCAACGAACTTAGGTAGGCAGGGGGTGGTTGGGGATCTCGGTGTATTTGTAGAGGGTTCTGGGACGCGGTTCCTATGGCAGTTGTGTGGATGGAGGGCCGTCGACAGCCAGGTACAAGTGTTATTGTGACAAAGAACTGACTGTTATTAATATTGCTATTGCTATGTGTTTGTTAATGTGATATTTACTGCTCTGAATCTGGAGATGATTTGAGGAGGTGGGCTTGGTTGTGTGTTTTGGGGAAATAAGTGGAAAATTTGGTCTTTCTATGACATATACTTGTATTGCTGTTTGTACTACCTTTATATCTGACCCAATAGAAAAGTTTTGGTTTTAATAAAAAAAGTTTTCTCTCATCATCAATTGTAATTTCTCGAACACGAAAGTATACATCAAAGGAAATAGTATTGCGAAGAGACAGATGTATATGTACAAAGAGATGATTGGAAACACTCTTTGAGGTATGACAGTCATCATCCTAAAGCAATATGATAGACTCATTACGTGGAAGTCAATTATTAAGGGTAAGAAGAATTGTCTCGGCAGCGAAGTAAAAGTAGAAGGAGTAAGATCTGAGGAGCTTGTGTAAAAAATTTATCCCATGAGGGGGATACCCAAACCACTTCTCAACAGATTTAAAAAACGTGTTTAAGGGAGGTGAAAAGATCGGATATTTTGCCTGATTCACAAAATAAGAAGCTCCGTAATAAGAGGATTTCCCTTAGTTTCACAAGATTGGTCCCAAAATATCGTATGATTTAGAGGTAAGAAGGACGTGGCGTCATTTACTAAAAAAGGCTTTCGTTTTCTGAGATTTGTGGAATTTTCTGAGACCACCTTATGCTGTATATAGGAGGAGTAAGATTTAACGAGACAAGTTAGTGAGTTTGATCTTCGTCAAACTAAGCTTGGTTTAAGACAAACTTTCTTGGCACCCCCAAAGTTGGGGAAATTTCCTTGCTTGGGTTGTGGGACTGTATACATACATGATGTAGTGTGTGATACTTTTTATCACCGATGTCAGGTAATACCATCAAAATCAGAGGTGTATATACATGCCGCATATACGTATGCGGGTATATATGATCGGTTTTGCGCATTGTAGTAAGATCTATGTTGGGAATCTTTTCCATGGATAGGTTAGGGAGCGAATGAATAATATATAAGTACCTTATCCGCAAGAAAAATGATGGATTTTACCCGTTGGCACGTCATTTTAATGTTTGCATCATTCGATTTCACAATTTAAAAGTTTGGTGTGATTGATCATGTTCCTAGTATGAGAAGGGTGGTGATATGTGAAAAGGTTTTGTTAAAAGAAAGGAACTCAAAATGGATCTTAGAACTGAATTCATTATCTCTAATGGATCACATGAGTTCAATATAGCATAGATATAATGCCCTTCTATATATTGATGTGTATATGATACTAAATATTGTTGTTTATGTTTTTTAAACTAACACTAATTCATTCAAGATCTACGATTATTATATATATTTTGTTTCCATGGATAAAATTCGCGAAGGATGTGTGTCCGGATGGGATGATTTCCTCATATCTCTCCTGTTTTCCAAACTTGTGTGTCCGTATATAATATTGATAATATATATAATATAGTATTACTATTTGTTATTTGCTGGTTTATTTTAAGGCGACTGCATTGGAAGGTTATGGATATCAGATTATATTAGTCTGGTGTTAATCTGGGTTAGGGACAATTTTGCCATTTATATCTGCTCGATTCCCCAATGTCACACGTTTTGTTGGTGTGGGCATGTGTGGTGACAAGCTTGCCATCATGTCCAGGGACTGTTGTCATTTTTTGATATCGGTGTGCGCCTTGGTGGTGATGCTTGGATTTTTAGCAGTTTGGTGAAGTGCCCTGATGCCCAGCTGTGTGCCTAAACAATAATGTCATCCATATAGCCTTATCCTTTTGAAAGCGAATAATTTTGGTCATTTTATCCGCACTTCTGTTGTTTCTATTGAGATTCATCGCTGCTGCGCAGTTGTTGTATGCCAACGGGCTATTTGGGCTCAGCTGAGCATGCGCATTGGCGACGTATGAAGATCTGAGATCCGATGTGGAGTAGTGCCCATACAGCCATGCTGCAGTAGGAGTGACAGACGAAAGTGGGGAGACATAGTTGACATGGCAAGATTGGTTGTCATGGGCTGTGGGACAACAGAGACGCCGGAGTATGGGGTGAGGGAAGCGTCCGGCTTCTTATGTTAGAAATTTCTTTGTAGTCATGGAAAACTGTCTTTATTGTTATTGTTTATGAACATTAATAGATGGTGTAATATGGTATTTAAATAAGAGATTATTCACGATAGGTGATAGGTTGGCTTAAATGTAGGTGGTGTCTTTAAACCTATATATTGTGGAATGTTATATGTATCCAGATATGCTGGAATGATGGCTCTGTGTTTCTTTTTGAAGCCGAAAAAAGTTGCATTTTTGTACTGTAGTTGAGATTCAGACAATAAAGAGCAAATTTATTGGTAGTGGGCACAGTCATCCCCTGTTTGCAGTATTTGGGGCACAGTCATCCCCTGTTTGCAGTATTTGGGCACAGTCATCCCCTGTTTGCAGTATTGGGGCACAGTCATCCCCTGTTTGCAGTATTCGGGCACAGTTCTGTGGAAATGGGCACAGTCTGTAGGTAGGGTTTTCCCCCTTTTTGGTACGGGCACAGTCTGTAGGTAGTGGGCACAGTCATCCCCTGTTTGCAGTATTCGGGGCACAGTCATCCCCTGTTTGCAGTATTCGGGCACAGTCTGTAGGTAGTGGGCACAGTCATCCCCTGTTTGCAGTATTCGGGGCAAATTCATCCCATTTTTGCAATATTAGGGGCACAGTCATCCCCCGTTTTGCAGTATTTGGGGCCTCGTCTCCCCTTTTCGGGTTTTCGGCAACTTCTTCCCTGGCGATTTGGGGGCAATTCCCCTCGTTTGCAGTAATGGCAAGCATCTTTTTGCCGGGTTTCGGGAAAATTTTTCATCCCCTTGTTTCTACTGGGGAACGCGCAGATGTTCGGAAAAATCAAAAGGTGAGAAGAGACGCGGCCGAACATGGAGGCGCGGCTGTCAGGAGGTGCAGGGCGCCATCTACAGGTTCTGCTGCTGCTGTTTCCTGGGGATGCAGGACGGCACAATGACCAGCCATGGGGGGTTACAGAATAGTAACCATTCTACAAATTACATTATAGAAGAACAAAAAATATGGGGGCTTTTCCGATTTTCAACTCCCAAAAATTTGGACTAAAAAGTCGCGTTTACTCAAAAAAGAACTGCATTCCAGTCACAATCATCAGGCTGGAGAAGAGTGGTGCACGCTCATGAGGCTGGAGAAGAGTGGTGCACGCTCATGAGGCTGGAGAAGAGTGGTGCACGTCATGAGGCTGGAGAAGGGGTGGTGCCGCTCATGAGGCTGGAGAAGCGTGGTGCACGGCTCATGAGGCTGGAGAAGAGGTGGTGCACGCTCATGAGGTGGAGGAAGAGGTGGTGCACGCTCATGAGGCTGGAGAAGAGTGGTGCACGCTCATGAGGCTGGAGAAGAGTGGTGCACGCTCATGAGGCTGGAGAAGAGTGGTGCACGCTCATGAGGCTGGAGAAGAGTGGTGCACGCTCATGAGGCTGGAGAAGAGTGGTGGCACGTCATGAGGCTGGGAAGAAGGGGGTGGACGCTCATAGGCTGGAAAAAGAGTGGTGCACGCTCATCGGCTGGAGAAGAGTGGTGCACGCTCTAGGCTGGAGAAGAGTGGTGCACGTCATAGGCTGGGGAAGAGTGGTGACGCTCATAGGCTGGAGAAGAGTGGTGCACGCTCATTAGGCTGGGAGAAGAGTGGTGCACGCTCATAGGCTGGAGAAGAGTGGTGCACCTCATCAGGCTGGAGAAGAGTGGTGGACGCTCATGGGTGGAGGAGGGATGGGGAAGGTTATTGAGCTCATGAGGCTGGAGAAGAGTTAGGCTCATCAGGCTGGAGAAGAGTGTGGACGTCATCAGCTGGAGAAGAGTGGGGGACGTCATCAGGGTGGAGAAGAGTTGTGGACGTTCATAGGCTGAGGAGGAAGAGGTAGAGTTGGTGGACGGTTTATATGGGTGGAGAAGAGTTGGGGGACACTTATGATGGAGAAGAGTTGTGGACCTTATAGTGGAGAAAAGAGTTTTGTTGGTAAAAACTTATCAGTGGAGGAAGAAAAGGGGATGCTCATCAGCCCGGAAGAAGTTGAAAGCTCATCGGCTGGAGAAGAAGAGTTGGTGCTCATCAGGCTGGAGAAGAAGAAGTTGATGCTCATCAGGCTGGAGAAGAAGAAGTTGATGCTCATCAGGCTGGAGAAGAAGTTGATGCTCATCAGGCTGGAGAAGAAGAAGTTGATGCTCATCAGGCTGGAGAAGAAGAAGTTGATGCTCATCAGGCTGGAGGAAGAATGAGTGTTGGGGTTTTGCTCATTAAAGGGTGGAGAAGAAAAGTTGGTGCTCATCAGGCTGGGAGAAGAAGTTTAGTTGGGGGTTTACTCATCAGGCTGGAGGAAGAAATGAGTTGGTTTTATGCTCACAGGCTGGAGAAGAAGAAGTTGGTGCTCATCAGCTGGAGAAGAAGAAGTTGGTGCTCATCAGGCCCGGAGAAGAAAAAGGGGATGCTCATCAGGCTGGGAGAAGAAGAATGATGCTCATCAGGGTGGGGAAAAAGAGAGTTTTGGAGCTCATCAGGGTGGAGAAAGAAATTGGTGCTCATTTAGGCTGGAGAAGAAGAGTTGGTGCTCATCAGGCTAGAGAAGAAGTTTATTTCTCATAGGCTGGAGAAAGAAGAAGTTGGTGCTCATCAGCTGGAGAAGTGAGTTGATGCTCATCAGGCTGGAGAAGAAGAGTTGGTGCTCATCAGCCTGGAGAAGAGTGGTGGATGCTCATCAGGCTGGAGAAGTAGAGTGGTGGACGCTCATCAGGCTGGAGAAGAAGAGTTGGTGCTCATCAGCTGGAAAAAGAAATTGGGTGCTATCAGGCTGGAGAAAAAGAAATTTTTGACTCATCAGGCTGGAGAAGAAGAGTTGGTGCTCATCAGGCTGGAGAAGAAGTTGATGCTCATCAGGCTGGAGAGAAGAAGGGTTTAAAGTCATCAGGCTGGAGAGAAGAGTTTGGGGTCTTCAGGCTGGGAGTGGGGCACTACAGGGAGGGCCAGGCTATATGCCAATATGTGCAGCCAATTTGTTCCCGTTACCCACAATCCCCAGTTGCGCCATTTTTGCGCTTTTTCGTGCGTTGATGATGGCCCGGCTCTTTTCTTGCAGGGATCGGGCGCCGTTCATCTTCACCACGGAGATGGAGTCGTTCATCACGCAGGAGGGGAGTTGCCCGCAGCGCGCCCAGGAGTTAGTGGAGCTTTGCTGCTGCGCGTACAACATCATCCGGAGACACAGCTACCTGGTCATCACCCTCATGGAGCTGGTAAGTGGCCCCCAGGGGCCCGAAAACAGAGGCCTGAGTGGTTAGTGTTACGTGGGGCCGGGTGTAGATCACCCGCTGCACATGGGGCCATTCCCAAGGGGGCCCCAAACCTAACGCCCCCCACTAACTGCAGGGAGCTGGGCTTGTCTCCCGGGGTCTGGTTCTGAATGAAAGCCAGGGGCTTCGTAACACTGCCGCCTGGCTGATTCTCCTGGGTGTTCAGGGGGTGGGTGGCAGCCCCCTTTTCCTACCGGTTGTCCCCAGTGCTGCAGGCCGGCCTCCCGGAGCTCTGCACGGTGGAGGATCTGAAGTACGTCCACGAAAAACTGCGACCGTACGACTCCGATCCAGAGGCCGCCAACTACTTCACCAGGTAAGGTCCAGGGAAAGCTGGGTGACGGCCAACATGGCTGCCCTGACAGCGCCGGGTGACAGCCAATATGGCCACCCTGACAGTGAAGGGTGACAGCCAATATGGCCGCCCTGATCGTGAAGGGTGACAGCCAATATGGCCGCCCTGATAGTGAAGGGTGCACCCAAATTTATGGCGCCCTGATAGTGAAGGGTGACAGCCAATATGGCCGCCCTGATAGTGAAGGGTGACAGCCAATATGGCCGCCCTGATAGTGAAGGGTGACAGCCAATATGGCCGCCCTGATAGTGAAGGGTGACAGCCAATATGGCCGCCCTGATAGTGAAGGGTGACAGCCAATATGGCCGCCCTGATAGTGGTGGTGACAGCCAATATGGCCCCTGACGCTGATATCCGGGGTGACAGCAATATGGCCCCCCCTTGAAGTGTGAAGGGTGACAGCCAATATGGCCGACAAAAAGGGAAAGGGGGTGAACCAATTGGCCGCCCTGATCGCGAAGGGTGACAGCCAATATGGCCGCCCTGATAGTGAAGGGTGACAGCCAATATGGCCTCCCTGATCGTGAAGGGTGACAGCCAATATGGCCGCCCTGAGAGTGAAGGGTGACAGCCAATATGGCAGCCCTGATAGTGAAGGGTTACAGCCAATATGGCCGCCCGATAGGAAGGGTGACAGCCATTTGGTCGCCCTGATGGGAAGGGTTGACAGCCAATATGGCCGACCTGATAGTGAAGGGTGACAGCCAATATGGCCGCCCTGATAGTGAAGGGTGACAACCAATATGGCCGCCCTGATAGGAAGGGTGACAGCCCAATATGGCCCCCCTGATAGTAAAGGGTGAAAAGCCAATATGGCCCCCTGATGTGAAGGGTGACAGCCAATATGGCCGCCCTATAGTGAAGGGTGACCAGCCATATGGCCGCCCCCTGAAGTGAAGGTGACACCCAAATATGGCCGCCCCTGAAGTAAAGGTTACAGCCAATATGGCCGCCCTGATAGTGAAGGGTGACAGCCAATATGGCTACCCTGATAGTGAAGGATTACAACCAATATGGCCGCCCTGACAGTGAAGGATTACAGCCAATATGGCCGCCCTGACAGTGAAGGATTACAGCCAATATGGCCGCCCTGACAGTGAAGGGTGACAGCCAATATGGCCGCCCTGATAGTGAAGGGTGACACCCATATGGGCCGCCTGATAGTAAAGGGGTTTGACAGCCAATATGGCGCCCTGTTAGTGAAGGTACAGACAATATGGGCCCCCCTGAAGTGAAGGGTTTACAGCCAATATGGCCCGCCCTGAAGTGAAGGTACACCCAATATGGCCGCCTGAAGTGGGGGTGAAACCAATATGGCCGCCCGGACAGCGCCGAGTGTGACCAGAGCCGATTTCCTTCTGCAGCAAAATCCGTGAGAGTCTGGAGAGTCCGTCGGTGAAGCTGAACTTCCTGGTGCACGCCTTCGCCAACATGACGACCTCCGACCTGAGCAGCGTCGCCCCCTCCCTCACTAAACTCATCAGGAAGGCGGCGGTGAAGAGCGCCAGGAAGGTGCAGCGGGCGGTGAGTCAGGCTGGCGGGGGCTGCTGCAGGCGCTGGGATTATCTGACACTGGCCAGGCGCTGGGATTATCTGACACCGCCCGGCGCTGGGATTATCTGACACTCGCAGGTGCTGGGATTATTGACACTGGCAGGGCTGGGATTATCTGACACTGCGCGGCGCTGGGATTATCTGACCCTGCGCAGGCGCTGGGATTATCTGACACTGCGCTGGTGCAGGGATTATCTGACACTGCGCAGGAGCTGGGATTATCTGACACTGCGCAGGCGCTGGGATTATCTGACGCTGCACAGGTGCTGGGATTATCTGACACTGCGCAGGAGCTGGGATTATCTGACACTGCGCAGGCGCTGGGATTATCTGACACTGCGCAGACGCTGGGATTATTTGACGCTGCGCAGGCGCTGGGATTATCTGACGCTGCGCAGGCGCTGGGATTATCTGACACTGCGCAGGTGCTGGGATTATCTGACACTGCACAGGCGCTGGGATTATCTGACACAACTCAGGCGCTGGGTTTATCTGACACTGCTCAGGCGCTGGGAGTAGGTGACGCTGCGCAGGATCTGGGATTATCTGACGCTGCACAGGTGCTGGGATTATCTGACACTGCGGGTGCTGGGATTATATGACACTGCGCAGGCGCTGGGATTATCTGACCCAGCGCAGGCTCTGCGATTATCTGACACTGCGCAGGAGCTGGGATTATCTGACACTGCGCAGGCGCTGGGATTATCTGACACCGCTCAGGAGCTGGGATTATCTGAATCTGCGCAGGCGCTGGGATTATCTGACGCCGCGCAGGCGCTGGGATTATCTGACGCCGCGCAGGCGCTGGGATTATCTGACGCCGCGCAGGCGGTGGGATTATCTGACGCCGCTCAGGCGCTGGGATTATCTGACGCCGGTCAGTGTCTGGTATTATCTGTCTCGGCTAAGGCGCTGGGATTATCTGACACCGCGCAGGTGCTGGGATTATCTGACGCCGCTCAGGCGCTGGGATTATTTGACGCCGCGCAGGCGCTGGGATTATCTGACGCCGCGCAGGCGCTGGGATTATCTGACGCCGCGCAGGCGCTGGGATTATCTGACACCGCTCAAGCGCTGGGATTATCTGACACCGCGCAGGCGCTGGGATTATCTGACGCCGCGCAGGCGGTGGGATTATCTGACGCCGCGCAGGCGGTGGGATTATCTGACGCCGCTCAGGCGCTGGGATTATCTGACACTGCGCAGGTGCTGGGATTATCTGACACCGCTCAGGCGCTGGGATTATCTGACACCGCGCAGGCGCTGGGATTATCTGACACCGCGCAGGCGCTGGGATTATCTGACGCCGCTCAGGCGCTGGGATTATCTGATGCTGCGCAGGCGCTGGTATTATTTGGGTGGCACAGGTAGATTATCGTCCGCTCCCATTGCACCAGGTGGTCATGTGTGTTGTCTCCGCAGGGCGGCCGGCTCCTCGGTGAGCTCAGCACGCTCGGTGACCCGGCGGGCGGGGGAGGTAGGTGCTCGCTCTGGATTATGGTCGCACACTCTGTTCTTCCGGCATTGCTGACTGTTTCCTCTCTGGCCAGGTTCTGCACCGAGTGTTCAGCTTCACGTCTCGTTCTCTGCACCGCAGCTCCACGTCCTGCTGAAACAGCTGCGGAACAGTGTAAGTCACAGGCTCCGCCCCTGCGGAGTCATAACCCCGCCCTGTGATATCCTAGCCCCGCCCTGTGATCTAGGCCCGCCCCCGCGGTTCCTCTGAGTTTATATGTGGCCTCTGTGTTTGCAGTGTTCCCCGGACGGGTCGGCGCCGGCCGCCAGCGTCTCCATCTCCCTGCTTGCCGGGGCGCAGGAGCTCTTCAGCCAAAGAGTCCAGGCGCAGGCGAGGACGAGCGCCCCCCATCTTCAACCACCTGGTAGGTGCCGCGGTCACATGACTGGGGGCGGGGCCTGGGGCGTGGCCACATGACTGGGGCGGGGCCTGGGGCGCAGTCACATGACTGGGGGAAGGGCTTGTGGTGCAGTCACATGACTGGGGGTGGGGCCTGCAGCACGGTCACATGACTGGGGGTGGGGCCTGGGGCACAGTCACATGACTGGGGCGCGGTCACATGACTGGGGGCGGGGCCGGGGGCGCGGTCACGTGACTGGGGGAGGGGCCTGCAGCACGGTCACATGACTGGGGGCGGGGCCTGCGGTGCGGTCACATGACTGGAGGCGGGGCCTGCGGTGTGGTAACGCTCTGCTCTGTCGCAGGTGCAGCTCCAGGTGCCGCAGTTGGACGGCTTCTTCCTGCGGATCGTGGTCAAGAGTCCAGGAGCGTTGGTGGGACGGGTGCTAATCCCGCTGCGCGACGCCCGACTGAGCCAGGACGTCTGGTACCGCCTGGTGGCCTGACCGCGGATTACAGGATTACAGGGGGCGTGGCCAGGGCGAAGGATGAGGAGCGCGCGCCGGGATTATGTCACACACGCTCTCCGGGATTATGTCACACACGCGGCCGCTCTCTGGGATTATGTCACACACGCTCTCTGGGATTATGTCACACGCGGCCGATCTCTGGGATTATGTCACACACGCGGCCGATCTCTGGAATTATGTCACACACGCTCTCCGGGATTATGTCACACACGCTCTCCGGGATTATGTCACACACGGCCGCTCTCAGGGATTATGTCACACACGGACGCTTTCTGGGATTATGTCACACACGCTCTCTGGGATTATGTCACACACGCTCTCCGGTCTTATGTCACACACGCTCTCCGGGATTATGTCACACACGCTCTCCGGGATTATGTCACACACGCTCTCTGGGATTATGTCACACACGCTCTCCGGGATTATGTCACACACGCTCTCCGGGATTATGTCACACACGGCCGCTCTCAGGGATTATGTCACACACTCGGCCGCTCTCTGGGATTATGTCACACACGCTCTCTGGGATTATGTCACACACGCTCTCTGGGATTATGTCACACACGCTCTCTGGGATTATGTCACACACGCGGCCGCTCTCTGGGATTATGTCACACACGCTCTCCGGGATTATGTCACACACGCTCTCCGGGATTATGTCACACACGCTCTCTGGGATTATGTCACACACGCTCTCCGGGATTATGTCACACACGCTCTCCGGGATTATGTCACACACAGCCGCTCTCAGGGATTATGTCACACACGCTCTCCGGGATTATGTCACACACGCTCTCCGGGATTATGTCACACACGGCCGCTCTCAGGGATTATGTCACACATGCGGCCGCTCTCTGGGATTATGTCACACACGCTCTCCGGGATTATGTCACACACGCTCTCCGGGATTATGTCACACACGCTCTCCGGGATTATGTCACACACGGCCGCTCTCAGGGATTATGTCACACACGCTCTCCGGGATTATGTCACACACGCTCTCCGGGATTATGTCACACACGCTCTCAGGGATTATGTCACACACGCGGCCGCTCTCTGGGATTATGTCACACACGCTCTCCGGGATTATGTCACACACGCTCTCCGGGATTATGTCACACACGGCCGCTCTCAGGGATTATGTCACACACGCTCTCCGGGATTATGTCACACACGCTCTCCGGGATTATGTCACACACGGACGCTCTCTGGGATTATGTCACACACGCGGCCGATCTCTGGGATTATGTCACACACGCTCTCCGGGATTATGTCACACACGCTCTCTGGGATTATGTCACACACGCCGCCGATCTCTGGGATTATGTCACACACGCGGCCGATCTCTGGAATTATGTCACACACGCTCTCTGGGATTATGTCACACACGGACGCTTTCTGGGATTATGTCACACACGCTCTCCGGGATTATGTCACACACGCTCTCTGGGATTATGTCACACACGCTCTCTGGGATTATGTCACACACGCTCTCTGGGATTATGTCACACACGGACGCTTTCTGGGATTATGTCACACACGCTCTCTGGGATTATGACACACACGCTCTCTGGGATTATGTCACACACGGACGCTTTCTGGGATTATGTCACACACGCTCTCCGGGATTATGTCACACACGCTCTCCGTGATTATGTCACACACGCTCTCTGGGATTATGTCACACACGCTCTCCGGGATTAGGTCACACGCTCTCCGGGATTATGTCACACACGGACGCTCTCTGGGATTATGTCACACACGGCCGCTCTCTGGGATTAGGTCACACACGCGGCCGCTCTCCGGGATTATGTCACACACGCTCTCCAGGATTATGTCACACACGCTCTCTGGGATTATATCACTCGCGGCCGCTCTCTGGGATTATGTCACACACGCTCTCCGGGATTATATCACTCGCGGCCGCTCTCTGGGATTATGTCACACACGCTCTCGGGGATTATGTCACACACGGACGCTCTCTGGGATTATGTCACACACGCTCTCTGGGATTAACACTCGCGCCGCTCTCTGGGTTTATCACACACGGGGGCCGCACTCTGGGTTATATCCTCCCGGCCGCTCTCTGGATTATTCACACCCCTCTCCGGGATTATACACCCCGGGGGCCGCTCTCTGGGATTATTTCACACACGCTCCTGGATTATATCACTCCGGGGCCGCCTCGGGGATTATGTCACACACGCGGCCGCACTCTGGGATTAAAAACCGCGGCCTCTTTTCTTGCCGTCACCGATGGATTTGGTTTTTTACATTTCACTATTTAACTGTAAATAAAAGTTTTGTAATCTGAAGTTTTTTCTTGTTCACCCCCGGAGCTGCGCTCGTAATTCTGCTGCAGTGAAGTGAAGGCGACGACACCAGGAAGCGGCTGCGGAGGGTTTATTGCAGATTATGAAGGTTAATGATACCAGATGTGGACGAACAGCGAGGCGGGCGCGATGCTCTGCCCCTGCCGTTCAGCAGAGGAACATGGCGATAGCCTGCAAGAGAAAGCGGAGACGATGAGAAGAGGGAGCGCCGGCGTGACCGAGGGGAGGGAGAGGAGACGCCCCGGCGTGAAACCCAGGGGGAGAGGAGACGCCGCCGTGCCCGAGGGGTGGGATTGGTGACGCCGCCGTGACCGTTGGGGAGGTAGAGGAGACGCCGCCGTGACCGAGGGGAGGGGAAGGAGACGCCGCCGTGACCGAGGGGAGGGGGAGGAGACGCCGCCGTGACCGAGGGGAGGGGGCGGAGACGCCGCCGTGACCGAGGGGAGGGAGAGGAGACGCCGCCGTGACCGAGGGGAGGGAGAGGTACGCCGCCGTGACCGGAGGGGAGGGAGAGGAACGCCGAGTACCAGGGGGGGGGAGGAGACGCCGCCGGACCCCAGGGGGGGGAGAGAACGCCGCCGTGACCGAGGGGGGGGGAGAGACCCGCCTGACCGAGGGGAGGGGGAGACCCGCCGTGACCGAGGGGAGGGGGAAAGGAGACCCGCCGGGGGGACCCAGGGAGGGAGAGGGGAAAGCGCCTGACCGAGGGGAGGGAGAGGAGACGCCGCCGTGACCGAGGGGAGGGGAAAGGACGCCCGGATGACCGAGGGGGGAGAGGAGACGCCGGAGTGACCGAGGGGAGGAAGAGGAGACGCCGGAGGGCCGAGGGGAAGAAGACGCCGTACCGAGGGGGGGGGGAAAGGGGACGCCGCCGTACCCGAGGGAGGGAGAGGAACGCCGGATGACCGAGGGAGAGAGAAAGCCGTGACCCCAGGGGGAAGGGGGACGCCGTGACCGAGGGGGGGAAAGGGGAAACCCCAGGACCGAGGGGGAAAGAAAGCCTTTACCCCAGGGGGGAGGGGACGCCGCCGGACCGAGGGGAGGGGGAGGAACGCCGCCGTACCGAGGGAGGGAAGGAAAGCCGCCGTGACCGAGGGGAGGGAGGGGAACGCCGCCCCTGAACCGAGGGGAGGGAGAGACCCGCCGTGACCGAGGGGAGGGAAGGAGACCCGCCGTGACCGAGGGGGGGAAGGAGACGCCGCCGTGACCGAGGGGGGGGAGAGGGGACGCCCCGTGACCCAGGGGGGAGAGGCGCCGGTACCGAGGGGAGGGGGGGAGACCCGCCGTGCCGAGGGGAGGGAGAGGAGAAAGGGGGCCGCCGTGACCGAGGGGGGGGGGAGACGCGCCGTGACCGGGGAGGGGGAGGAACGCCGCCGTGACCGGGGAGGGGAGGAGACGCCGCCGTGAAAACCCAGGGGGGGGGGAGGGACCCGCCGTACCGAGGGGGGGGGGGGAGACGCCCCGGTGACCGAGGGGGGGGGGGAGGAGACCCGCCGTGACCAGGGGAGGGGAGGGACGCCGCCGTACCGAGGGGAGGGGAGGAGACGCCGCCGGGGGAAGAGGGGAGGGGGAAAAGGGACCCCCGCCGGGGACCAGGGGAGGGGGGGGAGCGCCGCCCGTGACCATGGGGGAGAGGAGAAAAGCCGCCGGACCGGGGGAGGGGGGGGAGAGCGCCGGACCGAGGGAGGGGGGGGGAACGCCCGCCGTACCGAGGGAGGGAAGGAGACCCCCGCCGTGACCGAGGGGGGGGGGGAGACGCCGCCGTGAAAACCGAGGGGAGGGAGAGGGGGGGGGCCCCCCCGGTGACCGGGGGGGGGGGGGGGGGGGAGGAGACGCCGCCGGGACCGAGGGGGGGGGGGGAGGAGACGCCGCCGTGACCGAGGGGGGGGGATATGTATGTGCCCCCCCCCCCCCACTCCTCACCTCTGTAATAAGTGTGTCCCCCCCCCCCCCCCCCCCACTCCCTCACCTCTCGTATAATTTGTGCCCCCCCCCCCCCGCACTCCCACCCTGTAATAAAAAATTTTCCCCCCCCCCCCCGCACTCCTCACCTCTGTAGATAAGTATGTACACCCCGCACTCCTCACCTCTGAAAATAATAAAAGTGCCCCCCCCCCCCCCGACTCCTCACCCTTTATAAGTATGTGCCCCCCCCCCCCCCGCACTTTTCCCCACCTCTGTAGATAAGTATGTCACCCCGCACTCCTCACCTCTGTAGATAAGTATGTGCCCCCCCCCCCCCCCGCACCCTCCAAATCTGTAGATAAATAATTGCCCCCCCCCCCCGCACTCCCACCTCTGTAGAAAGTATGTTGCCCCCCCCCCGCACCCTCCCCCATCTGTAGAAATATGTTCCCCCCCCCCCCCCCCGCACTCCTCACCTCTTAGAAAGTTGTGGGGGCCCCCCCCCCCCACTCCTCACCTCTGTAAAGATGTCCCCCCCCCCCCCCGCACCCCACCTGGTAGATAAGTATGTCCCCCCCCCCGCACTCCCACCCTGTAGATAAGTAAAGTTTTCCCCCCCCC
>JAODAL010052517.1:0-25917 GCA_025379985.1 Phyllomedusa bahiana
GTCGGTCAATTACGGGATATAGATTTTACAATTTTTTTTTCTGTTTTTTCTTTTACACAGTAGAAATACGTCTAAAAAAAATTGCGTTTTTATGTTGTCCTATTCTGAACCCAAATTTTTTTATTTTGCTGTGTGCAAGTGTTTTATGGCTTGTTTTTTGCGGGATGAGTTAAGTTTTTTTTTGGTACCTTTATGCGGTGCATAGATGTTGTTCACTTTTTTTTAAAGTTTTTGGAATTTTTTGAACAAAACAGCAATCTTGGATTTTTTTTTTATTTTTATTTTTAAATAGCGGTCACTGACGGTAATTATACATGGACTTACTCAGCAGGTCAATACAATACACCGATATCCAATTTGTATATTTTTTTATGTTTAACGCTTTTATACAATAAAAACATTTTTTTATAACCAGGAAAATCTTTTTTCATCGCCATAGTCTGAAGACCATAATTTTTTTTTTTTTATAACTGAATTTTTTTTAAAAATTTTCCAGGAAACAAATGTATAATAACATCATATTTCTCTTCCATAATTGCACATAGGTGTCCCACAAGCATTTTCCAAACATACCAAAGGCATTACATCTCATGGTACAAAATTTTAGCATTAAAATGCAGCAACATTAAAAATTAACCACACACACAAAAAAAAAAAAAAAAAAAAAAAAGGGGGACAAAGAAAGAAAAAAAGGGGGGATGGGAATAGACAATTACTTTTCAAGAAATAAAGAAAAAAATTGTAGTAAAAATTTACCGGTATGGGGAATCTGTGATAAGGGTCTCAACCCCTAAAAAGGGTAACCCCAAAGGGAGTCCAAACCCAGTAAAGAATCACTTTATTTTAAGCAAGCATGAGTTTTCCATTCTCCTTATCTCCTTCATCGATCCAACAATCTGTTCAAAAGTGGGGGGACCATTTTTTTCCCAGTAACCACACTAAACACGACCGCGTGAGTATATGTAACAGCAACTGTTTAGTGGCCGAGTTTAAACCCTGAACAAAAAGGTTTAACAGGAACACCTTTGGATGCATTGTAAGTTTAACACCTAATATGTCTTTAACCAACTTTCTCACCTCACGCCAGAAAGAATGTATTATAGTACAATCCCAAAAAATATGGAACGGGGTACCCCCTGCCTCTGACACCTCCACAAAAATCAAACAGTAGGGTTTAACCATGAAGGAGAAAAGGGAGGTGATCCCAAAAAAAAAAAATTTTATTTGGTTTCCTTCGGGGTGCACAGATTGAAGTCTTGTTAAAATTTTCCAGACAAGAGCCACTCGACGTGAAGAGACTCCCCCAAATGGGTCTCCCTTTGGGGACATATATTTATGCGGGGGCGCGAGTCGGGATCAGGATTAACTAACATAGATATATTCAATATGGGGCCCCTGGGGAAAAATTTTGAACGACAAAAACCTTTCAAAGGGTGGGGTCAGACCCGCGTAATCTTCAAGGTATGTCATAAAAGGGTTTTTGTAAATATAAAATAACAGTGGAGGCAATCCAAAGTCAGACTGTGGGGACAAAGGAAATCACCTTTCTATCGCCCATCAATTAATATCCGCTACCTAAACATTTTTTTCCTTCGAACCAGGGCTTCATATTCAATCCTACCATCTAAAGGTAAAAGAGGTTGGAAAAAGAAAAATGTCATGAGGGACTGATCGGGGCTCAGTGAGAATCTCCGAGCACACCTTCCACACCTTCTCATAAAAGGCCTTTGGGGACCTAATGGGGCTCCAATCCCATACGAAGATGTCCCCAGAGCATGATTAGGATGGATGGGACAACCAAAGCTTTCGATCTCGGCCCCTCTAGCATAGGCCAGAAGGGATGCCAGCAGGCACTCTCCGCAATTTGGGGACCCAATAAATATTTGATAAGACCGGCCAGGAAACCTCCACTCTTTTTACTGGCAATAACACACTCTTTTTGGGTTCTGTGGCGTTTATTTGCCCAAAATTTTTGAAAAATAGAGGTCTGAAAGGGGCCCTTTAAAATCTGGGTGGACACAGGGGCTGGGAGATTTTCAAAAGGAAAGTAGTTTAGGGAAGATCGTCATCTAATAAGGCATCCTCCCAAAACCCGGGCAAGGAAAGCGTTCCAGCGGTGCAAAACTCCTAAATTTCCCGGGAAAAAGGGATGGGTAGTTATGTTTATATAAAGTTTGGAATGATTTGGTTATGTTCACCCCTAAATATTTTAAGGTGTCCTCTTTCCAATGATATGGAAAGTTAGTTCGTAGTAATTGAAGCTGATCTTGGCCAAAAGATGGGAGGGCTTTTGTTTTATGGAGTTGACTCTGACCCAGACAGGCACCAAACTCCATCAAAACGAATGAATTGGGTAAAGAAACATGAGGGGAGGGCAGGGATATTTGGGAACCTGCTATAAAGAAATTTTAAAGGTACTATTCTGTATTTCGATCCCCTTAGTTTGGATTTAAAAGGAGGCCCCAGCCAAACCCCGATGCTTAGTACAAACAATAAATGGGAAAGGGGGCATCCCTGCCTGGTACCATTCAAGATTTTGAATTTTGGGGAAGAGCCATGGGGGAGGCAAATAGTAGCAGACGGCCGTGAATAAAGACCTCGTAGCGCTGTAAGATATGGACCTCTAATACCAAAGCGCCTTAGGACATGGAACATAAAGGACCAGTCGAGGCGGTCAAACGCCTTTTCGGCATCCAAACTCAAAAGAAGAGCACTCTGATCCCGGCGGTTCACCACCTCAACAAGGTCAATGGTCCGTCTGGTATTATCCGCACCTTGTCTGCATAGCACAAATCCAGTCTGGTCCTTATGAATTACCTGAGGAAGACATACTGCCAATCGGTTAGCCAAAATTTTTGTAAAAATCTTTAAGTCTGCATTCAGCAGGGCTATAGGTCTAAAACTAGCGGGATCAAGACGATCTTTGCCTGGCTTAGGAATCAAAGTAATAAAGGAGTGTAACATAGTTTCAGGAACGGCCCATTCAGAAAGGCATATACATGGGCCCCCATTGTAAAACGCCAATTGGGGATAGAACGTCTGATAGTACAAATAAGTAAATCCATCAGGGCCGGGAGCTTTACCCTGAGGGAGGGATTTAATTACCCCCCTCAATCCCCCCATGAGTAGGCTCATTGGGGGAGGAATCGCTTCGTGGGAGACCATAATTTTAAAAATTTTTCTGTGTTTGGGGAGCTTGTGGGAACTTGTTTTTTGCAAGATATTACTTTTTTAATTAGTATCATTTTTGGGGGGGAAAAGGGTTTTTTTGATCGCTTTTAAACCCCATTTTTTGGAGGCCAGGGTGAAAAAAATACTGCAATCCTATTTTTTTTTTTATTTTTATTTTTAACGGGGGCTCACCATGCAGTATCCTGAAATTTTTACTTTACTTTTGGGGGTCCACGATTATGGCATACCCTATTTAAAAATTTTTTTTTAACTGAAGCAAAAAAAAAAAAAAAAAAGGGGGTGTAAAAAAAAATTTTAAAATGCATCGCTTCTTCAGAGCTATACATTTTCAAATTTTTCATAACAAGCGTAATGAGGACCTTTTTTTTTTGCGGGATGAAACTACTTTTAATTGGACAATTTTTGGCTTTTATAGGATTTTTTTGATCGATTTTTATTCCTTTATGTGCTGGGGGATGAAAATAATCTTAATTCTGTATTGTTTTTTTGGGGGTTTTTTTTTTTACGGCGTTCACCGTATGGGTTAATAACTGACAATTTATAGGGCAGTCGTTACCACTCGGCGATACCAAATATGGGTATTTATTTATTTTTGACATTTTTTGGGGCGATTGGCGTTTGTAAAGGGAAAAGGGGCGGTGAAAACGTTTTTTTTTATTTTATTTTTTGTTTTGTGTTTTAAAATTTTTTTTTCATTTTTTTTTTCACTTTTTCACGTTATTTTTTTACTTTTCCCCATAGGGGTTTTGAATGAGAGATCTTTAATCTCTCATTCAATAAATCAGTAATAGCTTGTTGCATGATGGTTCCTATGACAACTTCAGTCCATGCCGGGGCGTGCCCCAGGCAGGGCCGGCCGTGACGTCAAGACAACCCGAAAAAAATCCCCTTTCCGGGTTTTAGGGGGCAGGAGCTGCAGGGATCCCCCCGATCCGTGCGCTCTCGCCGACAGAGACGCGGGGAGCGACCCCCCTGGTCTCTATTTTTATTCGACCCGACGTCGCATAATTAAGGGGTTTAACCGCCCCCCCCCCCCCCCCCCCCGGAGCGACCCGGGGGTCGGGCCCGCCCTTGGGGGAGTCAGCTGTAAATACACTGACACCCCGCCCGATCGCCAAAACTCTCCCTTAGAGTTCGCGCGATCCTCAACTTCCCCATACGCCGGGTGCGTGAACCCCCAAACCACCTGGACGTATGGATACGGCCAGGGTCGTGAAGGGGTTAAACCTTTCCAGCAAAACATTCAGGGAGTTACATCTTCTGTTTTACAAGTGCTTGTATTATCAGTAGTTTTTATTAGTATCATTTTGGGGTACATAGAATTTATTATCTTTTATATGCCTTTTTAACCTTTTCCTGATGGACGGTCATAATAATATGGCTCTAAACTTTTTTCCCCTTGCCTTCTGAAAGCCATAACATTTTTAGTTTTCCCCACCTACATAGACATATAGGGCTTTTATTTTGCGGGACAAATTACTTTCTAATGTGTTTTTAAATTTTACCATAAAATAACGGGGAAGCCCAAAAAAAACAAGGGGGCAAAAAGGAAAAAAAACCAAAAATTTTCCCCAGTTTCAGTTTTTTTTCGCAAAACTCAAAAAAAAATGGGTTTCCCCCAAAACGCTTTTAAAACCCAAACCGCCAATGCCAAAACAGTACTTTTACCCCCAACGGAAATAAAAAATGTTTAATTTTTTTAAAAAATTCCCTTTTCAACGCGCAAAAAACCAAAATTGAACTTTTTTAAATTATTTTATTTTTTTAATTTTATTTGTAAAATCAAAAACCCAAACAAACTTTTTTTTTAACAAAAAAAAAAACTTTGATCCCCCTGGGAAAATTTCCCCCTAGCACACAAACAAACTTCCAACATTGCAAAAAGTTAAAGGGTTCCCCAAATCTTTTTTCCCCACTTCCGCCGGGCCAAAGGGGGAAATTCAAAACATGGCTGCAATGGAAGTGTTCACAAGGTGAAATCACTGAGTCCCGTTCAGAGTGCAGAATGGAGTGAACCGTTTTTTTTAAATTTTAGACCCATTTTGCCATTTTTTCCGTGGCATCTAAGGGGTTAAATTCCACTGTAAGCGCCGGGTATTAGCTGCAACAAGCCACTAACACTCGGCAGCTTTGTAGCGGGATCACAGCGCAATCCCGCTACAAAGCCTTTTACCGGCGATATGACATACTCCTACGTAATATGTCGGTTTAAGGGGGTTAAAGATAAAAAAAGCATTTTCTTACACCGCAGACCATGCAGAATGAATTAACTGTATTCTGCTGCTGTAGGAGTGTAAAACTTCTCCTGCGGAAAGCATCATAAAGGTACATGGAGCCCTATAGGCCATGTTATGCTCAGTTGTATTATATAATATTTAGATAACCATGAGGGAAAAAACCCAAATCTATGGCGCCACCTATTTTGGGAAATACATCCCCCTTTAAAATCAGTTTTATTTTCTTCCCTAGGGAACATAGTCTTCTAAAGATTTATTACCTATTAGTGCACACTGACCATATTCAAAACTGTACAAAAATAAGTAAAGCTAAACGGCACTGTTTTGAGCAAAATGTCCCTCTGGGTTTTTTATTTTTTTTTAACTAGCTTTCTATTGGCGGTCACCTGTTTTTTTCCCTGCAATTTGATCGGATAGGTTTGTTTTTTATATTTTTATGACAGATACAAACGTATACGTTTACAACATGGGCACATATACTAGTACACGTTTTACATTGACATACACTGTAAAAAAAACGTATATTGTATACTTTTTTTTTCAACTTTTGAAAAATCGCAGCATCCTGCATCTTCCATCTCTAAAAACTGACACTGTCGATGTACGTTGCACATAAGTACACCTACATTAGTCAATGAACACGTTAACACATACATTTTTACTTGCGCCAGAACGGATCCGTCATCCACTTAAAATAACATACTGTGCACTAAGTCTCAGCTCCACAGCTCCTGCTGTGAACGGTAGGTGCACCTCTCGAGCCATTACACCTCTTTGCAGCGAGGGGCTAAAAGACAAGGGGACATTTCTAAAAAGTGTCTCAGTCTAAGACTTTCTTTGTTGCCCACAGCAACCAATCACAGCCCCCTTTTTATTTCATATCGTGCCTGAAAAAAAAAAGCGACCTAGATTGGGGTTCTTGGGCAACAAAGAAAGTCTTAACAGTTTTCATCATGCCCCCCCCAAGGTTTTAAAATAAATATTTCAAAAACTTTTGAAAAAATAAATAAAATTGCCAACCCTCCCGTTTTTTTGGGGGGGTCACTCCCCTAAGGGGCCGTTCCCGCCCCCCCGCTTGAGTTGCTCAACCTCCCCGCACGAAAGCTGCCGGGGGTTATATGGTATAAGGCTCAGGGGACGTCTCCTGACGCTCCCCTGAAGCCACCATCCTCGGCCGCCAATGCTCTTGTAGTAGGGAGCCCCGAGCACTACTGGGAAGGGGGCAGGGCTTAGCGGGAGCCGTGAGGCTCCACTCCTTTCCCCTCAGCGACAAATGGAACCACACAAGGGCAGGCATGTGCCAAGGGAGAGGGGAGCAGGTTTTGAGGGGAAAGGGTGTGCAGCTTCAGTGTGTGTGGGGGAGGAGGTGGCAGATTTGTGTGGGGGGAGGGTGTGCAGCTTCATTTTTTGGGGGGGGGGCAATTGGTGTCATCTTCATTGGTGATGGGAGGGGGGTTGCATGCTTAAAGGTGTGTGCAGGGGGGGAGTGTGGCAAGTGTGTGTGAGGGAGGATGTGCATGCTTCAGGGTGTGCGGGGAGGATGGCAGCTTCATGTGTGTGCAGGGGAGGATGTGCATGTTTAGGTGTGGCAGGGGAGGAGGTGTGGCAAGTGTGTGTAGGGGGGGAGTGGCATGCTTCAGTTTTGCAGGGGAGGAGTGTGGCACAGTGTGTGGAGGGAGGATGTGCATCTTTCATGTGTGTGAAGGGAGAGGTGGCAGAGTGTGTGTGAGGGGAGGAGTGTGCATGCTTCAGTGTGTGCAGGGGAGGGTGTCAGAGTGGTGTGAGGGGAGGGTGTGCTGTTTCAGTGTGGTGCGGGGGAGGAGTGTGGCAGAGTGGTGTGAGGGGAGGGTGTGCACTTCGGTTTGAGGGGGGAGGGGGGTCAGAGGGGTGTGAGGGGAGGGGTTGCTGCTTCATGTGGTGCAGGGGGGGAGTGGGCAATTTTGTTTGAGGGGAGGAGTGGCACTTCATGTGTGTGCAGGGGAGAGTGTTTAAAGTTCGGGGGTGTTGTGGGCAGGGAGGAGTGGCAAAGTGTGTAAAGCTTCATGTGTGTCAGGGGGATGTGGCAGAGTGGGGGGAGGGGATGGGTGTGCAGGCTTCAGTGTGTGTGCAGGGGATGGGTGTGCGTGTTTCAGTCTTTTGTCCGGGGGGGTTCTTTTTTTTGTGCGGGGGGGGTTGTTTTTTTTCGGGGGTGGAGGGGTTTGTGTAATTCAGTATGGTGCGAAGGTGTGTTTTGTATTTCAGTTGCAGGGGCAGGGTGGGGTGTATTTCATTTTTCTTGGGGTGGTGTGTTATTTTCAGTATGATTTGCGAGGTGTTGTAATTCGGGTGGAGGGGGTGTGATTTCATTGTGCGGGGGGTGTGTGTATTTCAGTGCGAGGGGGGGTGTGTGAAAATTTCATGCCGTGGAGGGTGGGGGTGTTTTCAGTGGCTGCGAGGGGGTTTTTTTATTTCAGTGGGGTGCGAGGGGTTTGTATTTCAGTAGCGGCGAGGGGTTTTTTGGGTATTTCAGTATGCTGCGGGGGGTGTGTTTTTTTTCAATGTGTGCAGGGTTGTTGTTTTTCATAGCGTGCGGGGGGTTGTTTGTATTTCAGTATGGGTGCGAGGGGTTTGGGGGGTTGTTTCAGGTGTGCGGGGGGTGTGTGTATTTCATTGCGTGCGAGGGGGTTGTATTTCTTTTTCGTGCGAGGGGGTTTTTGGGGATTTCAGTATCTTTGGCGAGGGGTGGGTGTTTTCATTTGGGTGCAGGGGTTTTGTTGTATTTCGTGTGTGCCAGGGGTGTGTTTTGTGTGTGTGCTTTTTGAGCTGTGGGGAGGGGTATTGGGATTGCAGTATTGTGGGAGGGATGTTTTGAATGTGAAAGGGGGGTAGGAGTTCCCCCCTTATTTTCTGCCCCCTTTTCTCCTGCGGTCTGTCCCCTGGCGGTCTCAATGCGCGGGAACAGGCCACAAGGGGTAAATTGCCCTCTGCCCCTGTCCCGCTCCCCCTGCATCTGTCTTTGGGGGCGCAAGGGGGCGGATAAAAGGGCGGGGGGGAAGGTTCCCCCCACTTGTTCCTTCCCTTGCCCTGTCTCCCGCCCTCGGTCTTTTTGGGGGCTGCAAGGGCAGGAGACAGGCCCAGGGAACAGACCTGGGATTGCCTAGGGCCTACCTATTCCCGCACCCGGGAAAGCTTTTACACTACCCCCCCACAAAGGGGGCACCAGTATTCCCAATCAGGGAAACTGGATTTTACCTGGGGACATGGGTGTCCACCCAGTTTTTTTTTGGATCTGAATAGGTTAATAGGGGTGCAATGTTTGTTTTTTTAAAGGTTCCCATTTGGACTACACGGATCAACCTTGGATCTATTTTTCAAATAAAATTTAAATAGGGCTTGTGTCGGGGGGTTTTATTTTAAATAAATGTTTTTTTTGGCAATTTTTTTTTGTGTTTTTTTCCCCCCCTATAATTCCAGTGATAGTAGTGGAGGTAAAACAAAGGTATATTTCAGCTTACCCTTCGTAGTTTTGCAGTGTCCCGTGTGATAAGGATCCACGTGAAGGCCGGGAGCTCCCACCGGTGGCAATCAGATTGTTTTACAGCAGATCCAGCATCCATATAATCACAATAGGGGGTTTACTTACTTAAAACTTATTCATTTTTTTCAAAAAATTGAAAAAAACTTACATTTTTCTTTACAATAGCTACTACGAAAAGAGAACAACCTTAAAAATTTGGGTTTCACACATAGTTCCCAACAAGCAATCAAGACCGCGTGTTTTTGGTAAATTTTACCTTAAATTTTCCTGGTCTCAGGAATAAGGTAATTTACCGAAACGCGTCGTCTTGATTCTCTACTGGACTAATGAACCCATATTTAAGGGGTTTCTCTATCGATAGTAGCTATTGAAGCAAAGTAATTTTTACAACTTTGAATAAAATGAATAATTTTTAAATCAAACCCATATTATGATTCATTGGATCTGGATCTGCTGTAAAAAAATAGGGGAGGTGCTGGCGGGCGCCTCTTCATTTCTTCCTCGGGCTTGGTGTCCCCAGGGGGTTTCTTTTTGCCCAAGGCTGAACAACCCCGGTAACATTACCCCGCCCCCAAATGCACCAGGGGTACTGGGAAGAGCCGGAAAAACCCCAAAGCGGGCCCCTGAGTGATGTCCCCTCTGGGCCACTGCAGGCTGGATTTTTAGATGGGAAGAACCGTATCAATGGTTTCCCTTCTGATTATCAGCTGCCCGGTCGGTTTAACCTTCTGGTTATGGAAAAAAGGGGGGGGGGCCCCAGGGTTTTTTTCGAAAAAGATTTAAAATTTAAAGAGAATCGCACAAGGGGGACCATGTAATGATTTCGGGGGGCCACGTAAGTTCTCAATAAATAAATATTTTTAAAAAAAAAAAAAAAATGTGGAACCTCTCCATTTTCCCAAAAAACCCAAGGTAAAACCAACAGCTGCAGCCCGCTAATACGAAGGGAAGTCCTTTAACACTGGCCCTTCTCTTCTAAAAATAACCACCCACCACCCTAGAAGCGGACCATCACATAAGAGGCCACTTCTACGGTTACCACCTCTTCCCAGTACCCCTGGTGCTTTAATACTGGGGGAATAGTGACACCGGGTTTTTGTCACCAGGCAAGACAAAAAAATACTGCGTGCACCAAGCCCGACGCTATAAAGGAGGGGGGTCTGTCAGATACCCCCCTTACAAAACTAATTAAATGGGGAAAAAAAAAAACACAAATTACACAAAAAAAACTTTTTATTTTAAAAAAACACCCCCCCAACAGTCCTCTTTCACCATTTTATCAAAGAAATCAATCCAACGTTGGTCCAAAAATAAATTTAATGATCCAATATCCAAGGGGAAACCTGTATGAATATAAGAACATTAAAAAAAAATGACGTACAAAACTCCTCCCTCACCCCTTAAGATCTTCCGCAACTGATCTTCTGGGGTCAGGGTACGGATTCAACCTGAATAGAAAACGGGATGCAGGCCAGCCGTAGCAAATCCCTGGGGGATGGGCCATGCCTCCCAAAAAATTGTAACTGTGCTTGTACCCTCTCTCCACCCTCCCCACCATGTGTTATGCATCCTAGTACCAACACAAAAAAAACTCCACCCATCACCCCTAGCCCTCCACAATACCCCCCTAGCCCTCCCCTCCACCTATCCCCCCCAAAAACTTTCATCTATTACCCCCCCAGTCCTCCACCTCAACCCACCTATCGCCCCAAACCTTTTTCCCCCTACCCTATCGCCCCCCATAACCCTTTCCACCAAAACCCCCCATAACCCCTTTTCCCCCTACACCATCACCCCAAACCCCCCACCATCCCCCCCATGTTGAGTTTGACAGAGGTGCTACAGGGAGGGGAAATGCGAAAAAAATAGAAATTTTAAGGGGTTTTTGTGTGGTAAAATTTTCAGGGACATCGGGTCGGAAAAAAATAAACGGGCAGGAGGAAAAAATAAAAATTCCATCACAGGGGACCTCCGGTGAGCCCCACAAAAGATTTCTGCATGTAATCACTTAAAAAGTCTCAACCTGTGTACACTGGTTATACCACGAAATCACGAAGGGGGGAAATTGAATGTAAATTAAGGTTTAGGGTAGGCACAGTTTGACAGTATCTCCCCGCTCTCCTTTTGAGCCGAATAGGCTACCAACATTCCAGGAAAGGGGTGACACCAAAACCAAATTTATTTTCATCCGGTCAAATACAGTTTATGTGGTGTAGGTGTGGCTTTTTTCAAATTGGGCGTGGCTCACCAACAAGATGGGTGTGGTCATGCAAATTTTTACCTCCGCGAGCTACGTACGCCGCACCTTCAAATCTTCCACTTTCCTACTTTCAAACGTTGGCAAGTATGGAATAAACCCTCCATATAAAGAGAACTATAATTTGTTTAACCTGTATGGCTGGCAGCATTAAAGGAAGTCCTGCTCAGTGCAGCAGCAACGAATTTGTCTGCGACGCTTTACCCTTGGCCCTTTGGCTACTCGCTAAGGAGAGCTTAAAGGACATTCTCGGTGACTGTGGTGATGAAGCACCACATTAAATTCATTCAGGCTGGGGAAACCCAAGTCAAAAAAGGAAAGGGAAGGGACATCTGTGGGGGAACGTAGCAAAATTTTCCAAGGATTCTATTCTGTGAAGAAAGTCATATAACCCCCATGCTCCAAAAAAGACGAAAACCGGCTTGAAAGGGGGGGAAAAGGATACTGTAAGTGCTGGTTATGAAAAGTACATCTGCCTTCCAGAACTTCTATGAACGCCTGAAGTGTTGCTGGAGCCTTCCTGAGGTAGAGAGACTGACCTCAACATGCTCTACACTGCTGGAGAAGTAGCTGTGGTAGCTTTCATGTACAACCCTCATGTGAGTGAATGGGACATTGAAGACTTTCTGAGAAGATACTGCTCTGAGGTAAAATATGCTCACAAAATGAAGAACTCTATGGGGCTGTGGACAGGGAAGCATACATTTTTTATGACGGCATTAAGGGCATATGTCACCTATAGGAAAAGACAGTGGCTACCTTTTCTATTAGGCAATGCCATCATTGCAAAAGTGCGGTCTTTTTGGCCATCTGCAGGAGTCTTGCCCGTGCCATACATTAAATTCTCTAGGAATTGTGGGGAGACTGGCCATGAAGCTCTGGACTGTAACTCTGACATTGTCCGTAATGTTTGTTACAACAAAGATCATGCTTTCAGAGATTGCCCTAAAACTTTTCAGAAGCGGTCTCTGGACTGAGAGCTGCAGTAACTCTTTCAGCAGAGCAACTTTCTGCAGAAGCACAGCCTGCACAAACACCTTCCATAAAAGCACCTGCAACCAAAGTACTTCTTACACAAGTCAAAGCACCTATAACCACACAGCACCTCCAGGTGAAGATCACCTGGCTGAAAAGACTCTATAGCAGGATTTCTCAACTCCAGTCCTCAAGGCCCACCAACAGCTCATGTTTTCGGGGCTCCCCTGAATGCACTGACAGTAATTAATCATGTGAACATGAGGAAAGTGAAAACTTGACCTGTTGGTTGGTCTTGAGGTGGTTTTAGAAAAAACGCTCTATAGACTATGCCTGCTAAGCAAATTCCAATTGCACCAGCTTCTGTGTCTCATCCCAACATGAAGACCACTGTCCAGGGAGTGAAGAAAATTTGGGCAAACCCCTTTCTCTGCAGACCCTTGGTGGGCAGCTTTTAGTCATTCTGAGTGTTGGGAAGAGGTTATAGCCCTGGAGGAAAAGAGAAAGAAAAAACATACATCAGACAGGCAGAGTGATAATATCCAGATCAAGAGATCATCTCGCAGAGCCAGCACATTGGAGAGTGACAACCCTAGGAGTTCACGCTGTCCAAGAACCTCAAACCATAGGAACATTCGAGACTTCAGGTTTACTGAGGAATCGGAAGACCTGGCGACTGTAACATCTGACTACACTGACCTATGAGGTATATGAGACATGAGGAATATCGCTGAATGCGAGAAGTACAAAGTGCCCAACAAGGAGGGCTGCTTTCTTTAATAATTTGCCTGATGGAATTTTTTATATTTTTTTCCTTCAGGAATGTGGAATTGAACATGATCCCAACTTTGTTCATCTAAGAGAGAAATAGAAACACAGACCGTCCATCTGGTCCCAATTAAAATACTCCAATTAAAATACAGGTGTTGGAAATCTGTTTAAGAGTAGAGATTTCAACATTAAATCGTTTCTGAAGATGATCCCAGGCCGTGCATTACAAGCAAACATGAGTTTTCATAGTTGTGAGTTGAGACTTGTCAATGTCTATGCCTAACTTATATTAAAAGAGAGACAGCCTCTTCGAGGAGTTGCAATTATTCCTAACAGGTCCTTGATTCTGGCAGTGGACTTCAACTGTGTGTGGCCTGATGAGGCTAGAAAATGGGGAGCAAGTGTGAGAAATCACAAAACCAGGAAAATCTTACAAGATTTCACCAGACTTTAGACTCACAGATATATTAAGACCCCTTAACGCCACTGCTCCTGGGTATACTTGGGGGAACAATCTGTATGAATCCAGAATTGATTACCTGTATGTAAGGAAATCCATTAAACATGTAAAGGTGTGGTTAGAGGCCAACATCTTCTCTGACCACAAACTTGTTGGGACTTAATTAAACACCCCTGTTGCAAAATTAGGATTTAAGAACAGATTTTATTACTAAATTCCTTTGAGTCTCTTCTAACATGATAGGATTATGCTAAATCCAAAATCCAAAAGTGTTGCAAGGAAGAAAAAGAACTGGTATAATAGACTCAATACCAAACTGCAACTTGCCACCAGCTGCGTAATATTGGTGATGATGTAGATGACTTGGTTGTAAAAATTAAAGCTGACATTAGCAGAGCTATTGAGGAGAAGGGTAAGGAAGTTATTTATAGTCCAAAAGTACAGCACTTGGAACAAAATGAAAAATTAACACACTATTTCCTAAAAGAGCAGTTGACATCAGAGAGCCTATACAATGTCTAGGGCAGGGGTAGGCAATTCATTTTCCCATGGGGCCGCATGAAAAAGTGCGATGCATTTGGAGGGCCGGACTAATAAAAACATAGGGTGAACGGGGGAAAAAAATTGTTTTTTGGGGGGATTATTTTTTGTGGAAACTTACTGGGGGATGTATCTATATACCTGCCTTACTCATGGTACACAGTAAGGCAGGTATATACAGTTTCTCCTCAGTAAGGGTAGGAAATGTAGATGTATGTCCCCTCAGCCCTGGCAGGTATATACAGCTACCCTCAGTCAGTCAGGTATATAGATATAGGTACCCGCAGGAAGGTATATAGATACAGCTTCCCACAGGCAGGTATATAGATAGATACAGCTCCTCACAGGCAGGTATATAGGTTCAGCTCCCCTCAGGCAGGAATATAGATAGGTACAGTTCCCCACAGGCAGGAATATAGATAGGTACTGCTCCCCACAGGCAGGAATATAAAATTAATCAGCTCCCCACGGGAAAGGAAATATAGATTGGTACAGCTCCCCTCTGGCAGGAATATAGATAGGTACAGCTCCCCACAGGCAGGAATATAGATAGGTACAGCTCCCCACAGGCAGGAATATAGATAGGTACAGCTCCCCACAGGCAGGTATACAGATAGGTACAGCTCCCCACAAGCAGGTATATGGATAGATATAGCACCCCTCAGGCAGGTATATTTAAGGCTCCTCAGGCAGGTATATTTAAGGCTCCTCAGGCAGGTATATAGCTATTTAGGGCTCCATACAGGCAGGAATATAGTTAAAGCTCCACAAAGGCAGGTATGTAGCTAGTTCGGGCTACATACAGGCGGGATATAGCTAGTTAGGTCTTCCCACAAGCAGGTAGGGCTTTCCACAGGCAGGTATATAGACAGGGCTTTCCCCAGGCAGGTATATAGACAGGGCTTTCCACAGGCAGGTATATAGACAGGGATTTCCACAGGCAAGTATATAGACAGGGCTTTTCACAGGCAGGTATATAGACAGGGCTTTTCACAGGCAGGTATATAGACAGGGCTTTTCACAAGCAGGTATATAGACAGGCTTTCCACAGGCAGGGATGTAGACAGGGCTTTCCACAGCAGGTATGTAGACAGGGCTTTCCATAGGCAGGTATTATAGCAGGGCTATCCACAGGCAGGTATATAGACAGGGCTATCCAACAGGCAGGTATAAGACAGGGCTATCCACAGGCAGGTAATAGACAGGGCTTTCCACAGGGAGATAAACAGGGCTTTCCACAGGCAGGTATATAGACAGGGCTTTCCACAGGCAAGTATATAGACAGGGCTTTCCACAGTCAGGTATATAGACAGGGCTTCCACAGGCAGGTATATAGACAGGGCTTTGCACAGGCAGGTATATAGATAGGTTTCCCACAAGCAGGTATATGATGGGGGTTCCCACAGGCAGGTATATAGCTGCTTCCCACAAGCAGGTATTAGATAGGGCTTCCCACAATCAGGTTATAGATTTTGGCTTCCCACAGGCAGGTATATAGCTGCTTCCCACAGGCAGGTATATAGACAGGGCTATCCACAGGCAGGCATATAGATAGGGCTTTCCACAGGGAGGTATTAGATAGGGCTTCCCACAGCAGGGGTTATAGATAGGGCTTCCCACAGGCAGGTATATAGACAGGGCTTCCCACAGGCAGGTATATAGATAGGGCTTCCCACAGGCAGGTATATAGATAGGGCTTCCCACAGGCAGGTATATAGACAGGGCTTCCCACAGGCAGGTATATAGACAGGGCTATCCACAGGCAGGTATATAGATAGGGCTTCCCACAGGCAGGTATAGAGAGAGGGCTTCCCCACAGGCAGGCATATAGATAGGTCTTACCACAGGGCCAAAATTATATAGATAGGGTTCCCACAGGCAGGTATATAGACAGGGCTTTTTCCCCAAGCAGGTATATAGATAGGGCTTCCCACAGGCAGGTATATAGATAGGGCTTCCCACAGGCAGGTATATTGACCAGGCTTCCCACAGGCAGGTAATAGATAGGGCTTACCACGGCAGGTATATAGATAGGGCTTCCCACCAGGCAGGCATATAGATAGGGCTTTCCACAGGCAGTTATATAGATAGGGCTTCCAAAAGCAGGTATATAGACAGGGCTTACCACAAGCAGGTATATATATAGGTCTTCCCACAGGCAGGTATATAGATAGGGGTTCCCACAGGCAGTATATAGTTTTAAAGACCCAAAATAACAAACACTAATACTCAAACCCTTTGGGTTACCTCCTTCCCGCCGAGCGCGCTCATCTTCTATCCGAGGAGCTTCTCGGGCTGGTGGGCGTGATGACGTGATGCCGCCGGCGCCGGTATCTCCTCCGTCAGCTCCTGGGCCCGCACAGAGTTATTACTCTGTGTGCGCCCAGGAGAGGCGCGGCTTTGGGGAGCGGAGTTCACCGCGTCGCTGCCCAATTCACCAGCAATTTGTAGCGCTGCGGCCCGCGGGGGGCCTCCCAGCAATACCCGGCCGCGGCGGGCCGTCAGCGCACTATTAGCAGACCTGGGGATGGTACGCCGCGGGCCGCATCCGACGAGCTGGAGGGCCGGATGCGGCCAGGGGGCCGTACTTTGCCCAGGTCTGGTTTAGGGGGTCACACTGAAGCAGCTGATGTGTTAGAACATGCAAGAAATATTATCAAAACGTTTTTAATGTTAAAAATATTGATTGGTTATTTACATGAGGTTTTAAATTCTTTAAACTGCACTTTAAGTGATTCTGACCAAGACCAGATAGTCAGGGATATTACCATGGAGGAGCTTTTAATTGCACTATAGAGTTTTGCAAGAGGTAAGACTCCAGGATCTGATGAACCACTATATGAGTTATATGTAACATTTTTAGAACCTCTTAAAGAAGATATTCTTATAACTTTTAAAGAAACTTTTAAAAATAATCTTTTACCCGAGTCTTGGCGAAATGGTATACTCACGTAGTTATTTAATAAAGGTAGTAGAGAGAACTAATGTAATGTCCAAGATCCTAGTGAACAGAATGAAAGTAGTTTTAAATACTGTCATACACCCAGAACAGGTCTGCGCAATACTTGGCAGAGGCGTCTGAATGCCATCCATGACAACATATGGAACCAAAAAGAGCGTAAACAGAATCTAGCCAATTTAAGCTTAGATTTTCAAAAAGCATTTGACCGTGTCTCCCATATCTTTTTATTGGCAGTTTTAAAGAAAATGTGTTTTCCAGAATCATTTATCCAGCAAATTGTCCTTTTGTGCCAACAAAACTGTAGTAGAATCTTAGTGAATGGCTTTTTAAGCGAGCATGTATTTTAACAGTATGGGGTAAAATAGGGGTGCCCATTATCCCCTATATTTTTTAAACTCTGCCTAAAACTTGCCTATGGGGACCTATGCCTGCCTATAGCCTTGCTATGAGGACCTATACCTGCCTATAACATGCCTATGGGGACCTATACCTGCCTATAGCCTTGCTATGAGGACCTACTGTAAACCTGCATATAACCTGCCTATGGGGACCTATACCTGCCTATGGGGACCAAAACCTGCCTATAACCTGCCTATGGGGGACCTATGCCTGCCTATAGATGCCCATGGTGACCTATACCTGCCTATAACCTGCCCATGGGGACCTATACCTGCCTATGGGGACCTATACCTGCCTATACATGCCTATAACCGGCCTATTGGGGATATTTACCTGTCTATAAGGGACATATACCTGCCTATAACCTGCCTATGGGGGACATTAAATTGCCTATGCCGGCCTGACTAATTAGTAGAATCTTAGTGAATGGCTTTTTAAGCGAGAATGTGTTTTAACAGTATGAGGTAAAATAGGGGTGCCCATTGTCCCCTATATTACTTATATGCGCCATCGAACCACTGCTGTGTATGTTAAAGGGGTTTTGTCATGAAGTAAAATTGATGTTGGAAGCTTGCAAATGAAATAACAAACATTTTCACCATTCATTATTATTAAAAATTCTGCACCGTTTTTGTTTTAGCTGCTCCTTTAGTGATCCATTGTTTACAGCTCATCTCCAGGGGATACGACCAGGGCTGAGAGCTCCTCAGTCCGGGTTGCACATGCTCAGACAACACTCATCTCAGGCAGCTACTGTGTTCAAACCCCAGGTTCTGTCACTCTACTCCCGTCCTCTGTACTCCTTAGTAATTAGTCAAACAGTGCAAATAAATAAAAAACAGAAACCTCAATGAGGTTTGTGCATTGATAAAGAGAAAAAAACACAGGTTTGGTTCATGCAGGGATTTGAACCTAGGACCCTTGTGCCTGGAGGCTAAAACTTTACCTCTCAGCTACTCACAGTGCTTTACATAAAGAGACCTTTCTTTGACTAAAGAGAGGAAAGGCCTGGTGATGTCATCCTGCTGGGTCACATGATATGCAATTTAAAAAATCACACACGCCCCCTTCTGAGCACACAGAGCTGAAAAGCTGGATGCAGGAGGTATGAAATGGTATCGTGACAAAACCCTTTTAAGAAAAGATCAGCAGCCTAAAGGCGTACCTGTTCCTGGTAGTAACAGTGGAGAATTGTGGTTTAAAAGCTATCTAGATGACATCACAATCTTCTGTTATTTTACTGATTCCTTGAGAAGGGCAATTCAAGCCACTGAGCACTTTAGCAAAGCCTCCAATTTTAAGGTTAATTTAGCCAAGAGTGACTATATGGTTTTAGGGACATAGAGCGATAATAACATCCTGCGACTGCAAGTCCAGTCAGAGAAATCTAAAATTTTGGGAGCATGGATTAATCCGAAAAATCATGGGTCACTCAGCTGGGAGGCTGCAAAGGAGAAAGTGCAGAAGGGGGTTTACTATTGGAAATTGAGAAAACTGACAATTGAAAAAAGGTCTTGATGTTAGGACTGCAGTACTGGCCCTTTAAATTCTGTTTGTTGCAGCCTCAGCCAGGGTTCTCCTTATTGCTTAGAGGTTTAAAGGGGTTGTCTCATCTTAAAGTTTCATAGGAGGCATGAATTAAATAATGCTGCTTTGCTCTGTCACTTCCTGGTCAAGCTGTCTGTTATTGGCATATGAGTTTTTTGTATTCAGGCATCTCTGTTTATCATTCTAGATAGCTAAATTACCTTCTACAGGGACAGGAGAAGCTGCTCAGCTAATGTAAACAGTAGTGTAATTACGGTCTTTTGTCTGAAAGTTCAGATAACACACAAGCTCTCACTGCCGGCCAGTCGTGACCTGTGTGATGTTGTCACTCCCTGCTATCAGATAGAACACACAGCAGGGGAGAAAGAGTATAGAGGTCGCTCACTTGGGACACTAGAAAGCCCTTAGAAGGTGATAAAATCATTTGTAGCTCCTTAACAAAAAAAAAGATGCACAATGCAATATATTTGGAAAATGTCTTCATTTAGTGTTCCCTACATTTTGAAAGCTATTCTTTGTAGTGAGACAACCCCTTTGAGTATGTGGGCCAATCCCTGGCTGGGGCGGGGGATTTAAACCTCTTCCTGGCTGCCTGTCTCCGCTTTGGTATCCTTTGATAACCTGGCTATTTGGTTTGTGCTCTGCTGTTTAGCCAAGGTAAGACTAGGGCGTCACACTTGATCATAAAAGCAGTTTTAATCCCTATACTATTGTACCTGAATATGGTTTATCCACCCAGTGAAAAGTGAGCTTGTCGCATACAGAGCATGTTCTTTGAATTTATTTGAAACTCAAAAGCAGAAAAAATTAGTAGAGAAAAAATGTACAGACAGCATAAAAATGGGGGTAAACCCCCCCCCCAAACATTGACCTGTTCTTGAAGGCCAAGTACTTTAGTATGTTTCAGAGCTCTATTTCTAAACCCCACATGGTCCTTCTTTTTAACCCCTTAAAGGGGTTTTGCCGCGAAGTAAAATTGACGTGGGAAGCTTGCAAATGAAATAACAAACATTTTCATCATTCATTATTATTAAAAATTCTGGACTGTTTTTGGTTTAGCTGCTCCCTTTGTGATCCATTGTTTACAGCTCATTTCTAGGGGATACGACCAGAGCTGAGAGCTCCTCAGTCCTGGTCGCACATGCTCAGACATCACTTCTCCTCTCAGGCAGCTACTGAGTGTTCAAACCCCAGGTGCTGTCATTCCCACTCCCTCCTCTGTAAATCGTTAGTAAATATCAAACAGTTTAAATAAATAAAAAATAAACCTCAATTAGGTATCTGCATTGATAAAGAAATAAAAAAATTCCACAGGTTTGGTTCTTGCAGGGATTTGAACCTAGGACCCTTGTGCTGTGAAGCAAAAACATTACCTCTCAGCTACTCACAATGCTTTACATAAACAGACCTTTCTTTGACTACAGAGAGTAAGGCATGGTGATGTTATCCTGCTGGGTCACATGATATGCAATTCAAACTAATCACACACGCCCCCTTCTGAGCACACAGAGCTGAAGAGCTGGATACAGGAGGTATGAAATGAGATCGTGGCAAAACCCCTTTAAGGACACGGCGTTTTTTTTTGTCGACACGTTCGTTTTTCCCTCCTCGCCTTCCCAGAGCCATAACTTTTTTATTTGTCCACCTACATAGACACATGAGGGCTTTTATTTTGCGGGACAAGATGTACTTTCTAATGTTATTCACTATACTATAGAATATACTGGGAAACCGCAAAAAAATTCCAAGTGGGACAAATTGTGAAAAAAAAAACCATATTTTCACCATGTTTGCGGGGGTTTTGCTTTTACGGCATTCAATCTTCGGTCAATACAATGTGTTATCTGTATTCTACAGGTTGATACACATCCGTCAATACCAAACATGTAGGGTTTCCGTTATGTTTTGGTACCGTAAAAAAATTCCAAACTCTTTCAATTTTTGAAATTTGTGCCGCGGCGCCAGTTTGCGCAACCAATAACTTTTTTGTACTAACACCTACCGACGTCAGTGAGGGGGCATTTTTTGCGGGCTGAAGTGTACTTTTTATCGCTAGCAGTTTGGAATGGATGCGACTTTTTTGATCACTTTTGTTCCATTTTTTTAATTGACATAAAATGATCAAAAAACGCAATTTTGGCGTTTGGATTTTTTTTTCTTCTACGGTGTTCAGCGCACGGGATAAATGTTATATTTTTATAGATCGGACTTTTTTGGACTCGGCGATACCAAATATGTGTAACTTTTTTATTATTTTATTGCTTTTATTTGTAAAATGGGGAGAGAGAGGGGTGATTTGAACTTTTAATACGGTACTTTTTTTTTGTACTGTAAAACTTTATTTTTATTTTTTTATTTTTTTACTTTAACATTGAGGCCACCTATGGTACTTGACCACTAGGTGGCGCGATTGTCAATACAGTCTAATGCATTGCATAGGCAATGCATTAGACTGTACCAAGATGGCGTTTTCCCTACTTCCTGTCTGCGGACGGAAGTGGGGCAAACCAGGACATGGAAGTGACAGGAGCCTTCCCAAGGCTCCCCACTGCCATCTCCGGGGGTCGGATCGTTGCAGCTATGCTGCGACGGTGCCGATCACCCTGACGATCGTTCTGCGGCACCGATCGTCATTCATTCAGACGCCGCGGCCATCTTTGTCGTGTCTGATGGGTTAAACAGCGCGGGCGGGCGACGCTGCCCGTTTCTTGCTGTAACGGCCGGGTGTTAGCAGCGATTAGCCGCTAACACCCGCCGGCTGTGCGGGGGGGCCGCGGAGCGATCCCCCTGCAAAGCCCCTTATGGACCCTGGGACGTACTCATAAGTCCTGGGTCCTTAAGGGGTTAAAGTATGCAGCGGGCCAGATTTTCAGGACATACAAATGGATCAGCTTACCTCTAATTGCTCCTGTCTTTATTTCCGCCCCCAAATAATCGTAGAGACAATGACAAGGTTATTAAATCTAAAAGACATGGAGACGAGACGGTTAAACAGTAGTAAAATGAAACTAACCTGTTACAGACAGAATAAGATGCTGCTCTCAGTGGAATGGTTCACATACAATATAAGTAAAGAAATATGGAGCAATGTTAATGCCCCTTATCTTTCTAATGAGCATTGTGACCTAGCATGGATGGCCATACATGATTGCCTACCTACAAAAGGCACCCAGTATAGAAGGTGTCTTAGTAACAGCCCCATATGTCCCAGACAGGGTTGTCAGAGGGATGAAACAAATATACACCTACTCTGGAATTGTGCTTATGCAAGGAAAGTATAGAAAGCAGTAGGAGAGTTGTTAAAGAATATCACAGTGCTACGGTACTTAAAGGGGTTCATTAAATGGTCTTCAGAATAAGGGGACAGTGAAAACAAGCAACTTTGCAATTAGATGTCATTAGCAAAGCTGTCTTGTATTCACAGTTTTCCTTATCTTCTGTTTCTGTTAACACTGATCTCCAGTGCTGGTCGGATCCCTCCTCCTTGCATTTCACTAGCTGAGAGCTCCTTTACATTCTGTCAGGCCCCCGGTCAGCTGTATTCATCTTGCATTCATGCCTTTCACTCAAAGTAAGGGACCAGCACATTCTCACTCTGCACAGCCAGAAGAAACAGAATAACACTGCAGGGCTTCTACAATCAGGAAAAAGCACAATTGTGTGTCGATCCCTGCCTCTCCTTCATAGAAGGGAGATCTGTGCCGTTCATAGAAAGCTGTAACAAATCCCCAGCTCTGAGAGGAGAAGAGATCAGTGCTCAGTCTAGATTGAATGCAGCCTGTGGTATGTATACAGCTTTTACAAAATAAGACTGATAGGGAGAGACACAGTGACATGTGGACTCAGAGAGAGGCAGTGGGGGGAGGGGGTCTCAGGAGCCAGCATGAACAGTGAAGAGAGGATGATGTCACCCAGCTGGGAGGGGAAGGAACGCCCCTGCATTTCTAGAGTTGAGAAGCTGAGAGCAGTGTGAATCAGCCGAACTAAGGAAGCGATCCATCCCTTTAAGCCATAATGTAGTGCTATATGGTCTGGAAGAGACTAGAAAAAAGTTACATGGGTCTTCATTTATTGCCTGAAAAATGCACATAGACAGAGAAATGCACAGAAAGAGAATGAATGAAGTCAGTGTCGGACTGGGGAATCTGGGTTCCACAGGGGAGTTGATCTTGAGGACCCACTCTACAGCTACTGTACATGAAAATATTACCTGCCTCTCGGACATAAATGCATCCATTTTACAACATAATACAGAGTGGGAAACAGAACTGCATTGTGTTGTACACAATACCAAGTGAATCACATATCTCACAGATTTGTCACAGTTTAACATATCATAGACACATGGCTAAGTAGCTCCATCCATATTCTCCTCCACCAGCCCATATACCATATATTTAGCGCGTCCCCTGCCAGTCCGCGGCGCCGGCTACACCAGATGCCGGCTGCCCGGTGACTTCAGTCCGGGCGGTCGGCATCTTGTCTGCGCGGCCGCTATAATCCGGCCGCACAGACCTAGCAGCTGCGCTCAGCGTGCGGCTGCGTTACAGGGAAAGCAGGAGCGATGCATTACCGCCCTGCGTTCCCTATTGCTGTAGATGCGGCGCTCACTGAGCTCCGCATCTACAGCGATGAGCGGCGCAGGGAGTGTGATGAGCAGTGACGTCACACCCCCCGCGCCGCTCGCTGCTGTCGGCTGCTGGGAGGAGGAGCTCGGCCAGAGATCCGGAAAGGTGAGTGACTTTTTTTTTTTTTTTTTTATATATTTGTCCTGGCTGCCTATTGGGGGCAGCTATATATCATTACTACTGGGGGCAGCAATATACACCTATTTGGGCAGCTATATATAATTACTACTTGGGCAGCTATATATCTTTTACTACTGGGCAGCTATTACATTACTACTGAGGGCAGCTATAAAATCCACTACTACTGGTGGCAGCTATATATCATTGCTACTGGGGCAGCTATATATCACTACTACTGGGGGCAGCTATATATCATTACTACGGGGGGCAGCTATATATCACTACTACTGGGGGCAGCTATATATCATTACTACTGGGGCAGCTATGTATCATTACTACTGGGGCAGCTATGTATCATTACTACTGGGGGCAGCTATATATCATTACTACTGGGGCAGCTAAAATATCACTACTTCTGGGGCAGCTATATATCACTACTACTGGGGGCAGCTATATATCATTACTACTGGGGGCAGCTATATATCATTACTACTGGGGCAGCTATATATCATTACTACTGGGGCAGCTATATATCACTACTACTGGGGGCAGCTATATATCATTACTACTGGGGCAGCTATATATCATTACTACTGGGGCAGCTATATATCATTACTACTGGGGCAGCTAAAATTCACTACAAACTGGGGCAGCATATATCACAACTACTGGGGCAGCTATATATCATTACACTGGGGCAGCTTTTTATCACTACACTGGGGCAGCTATATATCATATACTTGGGGCAGCTATATATCATTACGACTGGGGGCAGCTATATACTTACTACTGGGGTCAGCTATATATCATTACTACTGGGGGCAGCTATATATCTACTACTGGGGGCAGCTATAATCATACTAGTGTTGAGCGATTAAATTATCGACAAATTTTAAATGGGCACTTTTTATGTTGACGAAAATTTTTAGATCAGCAAAAATTTAGTTAAAATCGGGATCATCATTAAATTGCCCATTTTCGGCTTCCTGCATTTTGGCCCAGAAAATCGCTTACAGAAGGGGCGGGGTGAGAGTGGTCCATCATACTGGGATGTGGGGTTGCATTGGCTGAAAATACATGACCTTTTTTTTACAAAACACCCTTCCTTTCATGTCATGTCTCTCGCGTCTCATAGCTAGACGGGCCTCTCCCAGCCCAAAACACTTAGTGAAATTTTTCTATTTCTTCACAAGGCTCACGTACTTGGTCCTTACAACTATTAATCAAAATTTGGAAGATTTTAGGGTTTTAAATTTTAAAGGAGCATCTACCGCTGTAAAATCGCGGGGGGGGGAGGGGACCCCCCGGGCAACACGACAAGCTTATAAAAAATACGGGAAAATTTTTTTCCCACCAAAACTTATGAGACTTTGCCGCAAATAGCTTATTATTAACATTTCTATAAAAATATTCCGGATATTTGGGCACCTAAATTTAATTGGGATACCATCTTTTCTAAAACCAGTCTTTTTGTTAGGTGCAAAACTCCATTTTTATTATCAGTATACATTTCAATAGGTGCTTTTCAATTTGCCCCTTCCAACTTTGTTATAATCCACCTTGAGAAATTTGAATCCAGCAATTTTAAAATCAGCACAGGTTATAGGCCAAAAAAACCTTTTTTTATCCGAAACATTTCAGATAGGTTTTTTCACTTGGGGGGGACTAAGCTTTGTTTAATAGGCACCTTCACTTAAATTAATAAAGCATTTTGTAGTCCCACGGGGAATTGAAAGGTGCCAAAAATACCTTTTATTTTCCAAACATTTCAGAGTTTTTTTTCACTTTTCGCACTAAAAATTTGTTCATTTGGGCACATTCACTTAAATGTGAAAACACAAATTTTTTATCACCACAGGTAATTGAAGGGGCCAAAAAAATCTTTTTTTTTACCGAATACATTCGAACAATTTTTTTTTACTTTTGCCCCACACTTGTTCTTTACACCTTTCACTTAAAGTGAAAACACAATTTTTTTAGTCACCACATTAAATTGAAAGGGCCAAAATACCTTTTTTTACCAAACATTTCAATAAAGGGTTTTTTTCACTTGGTGCAGGCCACTTTTGTTGATAGATCTCTTTGCAGTTAAATTTGAATACAAATTTTGAGCCCCCACAGGTGAATTGAAGGGCCAAAAAAAAATCTTTTTTTATCCAAAACATTTCAGAAAGTGTTTTTTTTCATTTGCCCTTTCCAATTTTTGTTAGCCACCTTGCAGTTAAATTTGAAACCCAATTTTGTATTACCAAGGGGAAATTTATAGGGGCCAAAAAATTCCCTTAAAAATCCAAAAAATTACAGATACGTT